>JAGTYA010000198.1:0-38848 GCA_024291935.2 Okapia johnstoni | reverse complement strand
GAGTCAAAAAATGGTAGCCCAAGGGACTCAAGAGGTGTTTGGCTGTGAAGACGCCAGAACAATGGCTCTGCTCCCAGGGCCTCAGTTTCCCAGTCAGAAACAGACCTAGTCTCCAGAGCTCTCTGCTACAGAGCAGACATGGGGAAAAAAAGCGCTGTGGAGGGTTCCTTCACGTTCCAGGGGCACTGGGGAAGCCTTACCTGGGCTTTGGAGCCTAGGCACTGTGGCCTCTTTTCACTGACTTTCCAGGTATCACTTCCCAGCCCCTTGTGATTTTCAGCCAGATGCAGCCTTGCAGGGTCTCTTCCTTAGAGTCAAAAAAAGGTAGCCCCAAGGGACTGCTTATTCAGTCTTCCCTGGTGCAAGAGGGTGTTTGGCTGTGAAGACGCCAGAACAACAATGGCTCTGCTCCCAGGGCCTCAGTTTCCCAGTCAGAACAGACCTAGTCTCTCCAGAGCTCTCTGCTACAGAGCAGACATGGGGGAAAAAGCTCTGAGGAGGGTGCCTTCAGGTTCCCAGGGCACTGTCGAAGCCTTACCTGGGCTTTGGAGCCTAGGCACTGTGGCCTCTTTCACTGACATTCCAGGTATCACTTCCCAGCCCCTTGTGATTTTCAGCCAGATGCAGCCTTGCAGGGTCTCTTCCTTAGAGTCAAAAAAAAGGTAGCCCAAGGGACTGCTTATTCAGTCTTCCCTGGTGCAAGAGGTGTTTGGCTGTGAAGACGCCAGAACAATGGCTCTGCTCCCAGGGCCTCAGTTTCCCAGTCAGAACAGACCTAGTCTCCAGAGCTCTCTGCTACAGAGCAGACATGGGGAAAAAGCTCTGTGGAGGGTGTGCTTCACGTTCCAGGGCACTGTCGAAGCCTTACCTGGGCTTTGGAGCCTAGGCACTGTGGCCTCTTTCACTGACTTTCCAGGTATCACTTCCCAGCCCCTTGTGATTTTCAGCCAGATGCAGCCTTGCAGGGTCTCTTCCTTAGAGTCAAAAAAATGGTAGCCCAAGGGACTGCTTATTCAGTCTTCCCTGGTGCAAGAGGTGTTTGGCTGTGAAGACGACGCCAGAACAATGGCTCTGCTCCCAGGGCCTCAGTTTCCCCCAGTCAGAACAGACCTAGTCTCCAGAGCTCTCTGCTACAGAGCAGACATGGGGAAAAAGCTCTGAGGAGGGTTCCTTCACGTTCCCTGGCACTTGGGGGAAAGCCCCTACCTGGGTGCTTTGGGGGCCTAGGCACTGTGGCCTCTCTCACTCACTGACTTTCCAGGTATCACTTCCCAGCCCCTTGTGATTTTCAGCCAGATGCAGCCTTGCAGGGTCTCTTCCTTAGAGTCAAAAAAGGTAGCCCAAGGGACTGCTTATTCAGTCTTCCCTGGTGCAAGAGGTGTTTGGGCTGTGAAGACGCCAGAACAATGGCTCTGCTCCCAGGGCCTCAGTTTCCCAGTCAGAACAGACCTAGTCTCCAGAGCTCTCTGCTGCTACAGAGCAGACATGGGGAAAAAGCGCTGAGGAGGGTTGCTTTCACGTTCCAGGCACTGGGGAAAGTCCTTAAGCTTACTGGGCTTTGGAGCCTAGGCACTGTGGCCTGCTCTTTCACTGACTTTCCAGGTATCACTTCCCCAGCCCTTGTGATTTTCAGCCAGATGCAGCCTTGCAGGGTCTCTCTTCCTTAGAGTCAAAAAAAAGGTAGCCCAGCAGGGACTGCTTATTCAGTCTTCCCTGGTGCAAGAGGTGTTTGGCTGTGAAGACGCCAGAACAATGGCTCTGCTCCCAGGGCCTCAGTTTCCCAGTCAGAACAGACCTAGTCTCCAGAGCTCTCTGCTACAGAGCAGACATGGGGAAAAAAGCGCTGTGGAGGGTGCCTTCACGTTCCAGGGCACTGTCGAAGCCTTACCTGGGCTTTGGAGCCTAGGCACTGTGGCCTCTTTCACTGACTTTCCAGGTATCACTTCCCAGCCCCTTGTGATTTTCAGCCAGATGCAGCCTTGCAGGGTCTCTTCCTCCTTAGAGTCAAAAAAAAAGTAGCCCAAGGGACTGCTTTATTCAGTCTTCCCTGGTGCAAGAGGTGTTTGGCTGTGAAGACGCCAGAACAATGGCTCTGCTCCCAGGGCCTCAGTTTCCCAGTCAGAACAGACCTAGTCTCCAGAGCTCTCTGCTACAGAGCAGACATGGGGAAAAAAGCTCTGTGGAGGGTTCCTTGAGGTTCCCTGCACTGTCGGGGAAGCCTTACCCGGGTTTGGAGCCTAGGCACTGTGGCCTCTTTCACTGACTTTCCAGGTATCACTTCCCAGCCCCTGTGATTTTCAGCCAGATGCAGCCTTGCAGGGTCTCTTCCTTAGAGTCAAAAAAGGTAGCCCAAGGGACTGCTTATTCAGTCTTCCCTGGTGCAAGAGGTGTTTTGGCTGTGAAGACGCCAGAACAATGGCTCTGCTCCCCAGGGCCTCAGTTTCCCCAGTCAGAACAGACCTAGTCTCCAGAGCTCTCTGCTACAGAGCAGACATGGGGAAATAGCTCTGAGGAGGGTTCCTTGAGGTTCCCAGGGCACTGTCGAAGCCCTACCCTGGTGCTGGGGCCTAGGCACTGTGGCCTCTTTCACTGACTTTTTCCAGGTATCACTTCCCAGCCCCTTGTGATTTTCAGCCAGATGCAGCCTTGCAGGGTCTCTTCCTTAGAGTCAAAAAAAAGGTAGCCCAAGGGGACTGCTTATTCAGTCTTCCCTGGTGCAAGAGGTGTTTGGCTGTGAAGACGCCCAGAACAAATGCTCTGCTCCCAGGGCCTCAGTTTCCCAGTCAGAAGACCTACCTAGTCTCCAGAGCTCTCTGCTACAGAGCAGACATGGGGCACTGAAATAGCTCTGTGGAGGGTTCCTTGACGTTCCAGGGCACTGTCGATTTTCAGCCTTACCTGGGCTTTGGAGCCTAGGCACTGTGGCCTCTTTCACTGACTTTCCAGGTATCACTTCCCAGCCCCTTGTGATTTTCAGCCAGATGCAGCCTTGCAGGGTCTCTTCCTTAGAGTCAAAAAAGGTAGCCCAAGGGACTGCTTATTTCAGTTGCTTCCCTGGTGCAAGAGGTGTTTGGCTGTGAAGACGCCAGAAGACGCCAGAAACAATGCTCTGCTCCCAGGCCTCTCAGTTTCCCAGTCAGAACAGACCTAGTCTCCAGAGCTCTCTGCTACAGAGCAGACATGGGGAAAAAGCGCTGTGGAGGGTGCCCTTCAGTTCCAGGGCACTGTCGAAGCCTTACCTGGGCTTTGGAGCCTAGGCACTGTGGCCTCTTTCACTGACTTTCCAGGTATCACTTCCCAGCCCCTTGTGATTTTCAGCCAGATGCAGCCTTGCAGGGTCTCTTCCTTAGAGTCAAAAAAGGTAGCCCAAGGGACTGCTTATTCAGTCTTCCCTGGTGCAAGAGGTGTTTGGCTGTGAAGACGCCAGAAGAACAATGGCTCTGCTCTCAGGGCCTCAGTTTCCCAGTCAGAACAGACCTAGTCTCCAGAGCTCTCTGCTACAGAGCAGACATGGGGAAAAAGCTCTGAGGAGGGTTCCTTCAGGCTCCCTGGCACTGGGGAAGCCTTACCCGGGCTTTGGGGCCTAGGCACTGTGGCCTCTTTCACTGACTTTCCAGGTATCACTTCCCAGCCCCTTGTGATTTTCAGCCAGATGCAGCCTTGCAGGGTCTCTTCCTTAGAGTCAAAAAAGGTAGCCCCAAGGGACTGCTTATTCAGTCTTCCCTGGTGCAAGAGGTGTTTGGCTGTGTGAAGACGCCAGAACAATGGCTCTGCTCCCAGGGCCTCAGTTTCCCAGTCAGAACAGACCTAGTCTCCAGAGCTCTCTGCTACAGAGCAGACATGGGGAAAAAAGCTCTGAGGAGGGTTCCTTGACGTTCCAGGGCACTGTCGAAGCCTTACCTGGGCTTTGGGGGCCTAGGCACTGTGGCCTCTTTCACTGACTTTCCAGGTATCACTTCCCAGCCCCTTGTGATTTTCAGCCAGATGCAGCCTTGCAGGGTCTCTTCCTTAGAGTCAAAAAAGGTAGCCCAAGGGACTGCTTATTCAGTCTTCCCTGGTGCAAGAGGTGTTTGGCTGTGTGAAGACGCCAGAACAATGGCTCTGCTCCCAGGGCCTCAGTTTCCCAGTCAGAACAGACCTAGTCTCCAGAGCTCTCTGCTACAGAGCAGACATGGGGAAAAGCTCTGAGGAGGGTGCCTTTCACGTTCCAGGGCACTGTCGAAGCCCTTACCTGGGTTTGGGGCCTAGGCACTGTGGCCTCTTTCACTGACTTTCCAGGTATCACTTCCCAGCCCCTTGTGATTTTCAGCCAGATGCAGCCTTGCAGGGTCTCTTCCTTAGAGTCAAAAAAGGTAGCCCAAGGGACTGCTTATTCAGTCTTCCCTGGTGCAAGAGGTGTTTGGCTGTGAAGACGCCAGAACAATGGCTCTGCTCCCAGGGCCTCAGTTTCCCAGTCAGAACAGACCTAGTCTCCAGAGCTCTCTGCTACAGAGCAGACATGGGGAAAAAGCGCTGTGGAGGGTGCCTTCACGTTCCAGGGCACTGTCGAAGCCTTACCTGGGCTTTGGGGGCCTAGGCACTGTGGCCTCTTTTCACTGACTTTCCAGGTATCACTTCCCAGCCCCTTGTGATTTTCAGCCAGATGCAGCCTTGCAGGGTCTCTTCCTTAGAGTCAAAAAAAAAGGTAGCCCAAGGGACTGCTTATTCAGTCTTCCCTGGTGCAAGAGGTGTTTGGCTGTGAAGACGCCAGAACAATGGCTCTGCTCCCAGGGCCTCAGTTTCCCAGTCAGAACAGACCTAGTCTCCAGAGCTCTCTGCTACAGAGCAGACATGGGGAAAAAGCTCTGTGGAGGGGTTCCTTGAGTTCCAGGGCACTGTCGAAGCCCTTACCCGGGGTGCTTTGGGCCTAGGCACTAGGCACTGTGGCCTCTTTCACTGACTTTCCAGGTATCACTTCCCAGCCCCTTGTGATTTTCAGCCAGATGCAGCCTTGCAGGGTCTCTTCCTTAGAGTCAAAAAAGGTAGCCCAAGGGACTGCTTATTCAGTCTTCCCTGGTGCAAGAGGTGTTTGGCTGTGAAGACGCCAGAACAATGGCTCTGCTCCCAGGGCCTCAGTTTCCCAGTCAGAACAGACCTAGTCTCCAGAGCTCTCTGCTACAGAGCAGACATGGGGAAAAAGCTCTGAGGAGGGTGCCTTTGCGTTCCAGCCTTGGTCGAAGCCTTACCTGGGCTTTGGAGCCTAGGCACTGTGGCCTCTTTCACTGACTTTCCAGGTATCACTTCCCAGCCCCTTGTGATTTTCAGCCAGATGCAGCCTTGCAGGGTCTCTTCCTTAGAGTCAAAAAAGGTAGCCCCAAGGGACTGCTTATTCAGTCTTCCCTGGTGCAAGAGGTGTTTGGCTGTGAAGACGCCAGAACAATGGCTCTGCTCCCAGGGCCTCAGTTTCCCAGTCAGAACAGACCTAGTCTCCAGAGCTCTCTGCTACAGAGCAGACATGGGGAAAAAGCTCTGAGGAGGGTGCCTTCACGTTCCCTGGCACTGTCGAAGCCTTACCTGGGCTTTGGAGCCTAGGCACTGTGGCCTCTTTCACTGACTTTCCAGGTATCACTTCCCAGCCCCTTGTGATTTTCAGCCAGATGCAGCCTTGCAGGGTCTCTTCCTTAGAGTCAAAAAAGGTAGCCCAAGGGACTGCTTATTCAGTCTTCCCTGGTGCAAGAGGTGTTTGGCTGTGAAGACGCCAGAACAATGGCTCTGCTCCCAGGGCCTCAGTTTCCCAGTCAGAACAGACCTAGTCTCCAGAGCTCTCTGCTACAGAGCAGACATGGGGAAAAGCTCTGAGGAGGGTTCCTTGACGTTCCCTGGGCACTGTCGAAGCCTTACCTGGGCTTTGGAGCCTAGGCACTGTGGCCTCTTTCACTGACTTTCCAGGTATCACTTCCCAGCCCCTTGTGATTTTCAGCCAGATGCAGCCTTGCAGGGTCTCTTCCTTAGAGTCAAAAAAGGGTAGCCCAAGGGACTGCTTATTCAGTCTTCCCTGGTGCAAGAGGTGTTTGGCTGTGAAGACGCCAGAACAATGGCTCTGCTCCCAGGGCCTCAGTTTCCCAGTCAGAACAGACCTAGTCTCCAGAGCTCTCTGCTACAGAGCAGACATGGGGAAAAAGCTCTGTGGAGGGGGTGCCTCACACGTTCCAGGGCACTGTCGAAGCCTTACCTGGGCTTTGGAGCCTAGGCACTGTGGCCTCTTTCACTGACTTTCCAGGTATCACTTCCCAGCCCCTTGTGATTTTCAGCCAGATGCAGCCTTGCAGGGTCTCTTCCTTAGAGTCAAAAAAGGTAGCCCAAGGGGACTGCTTATTCAGTCTTCCCTGGTGCAAGAGGTGTTTGGCTGTGAAGACGCCAGAACAATGGCTCTGCTCCCAGGGCCTCAGTTTCCCAGTCAGAACAGACCTAGTCTCCAGAGCTCTCTGCTACAGAGCAGACATGGGGAAAAAAGCTCTGAGGAGGGTGCCTTCAGGTTCCAGGGCACTGTCGAAGCCTTACCTGGGCTTTGGGGCCTAGGCACTGTGGCCTCTTTCACTGACTTTCCAGGTATCACTTCCCAGCCCCTTGTGATTTTCAGCCAGATGCAGCCTTGCAGGGTCTCTTCCTTAGAGTCAAAAAAGGTAGCCCAAGGGACTGCTTATTCAGTCTTCCCTGGTGCAAGAGGTGTTTGGCTGTGAAGACGCCAGAACAATGGCTCTGCTCCCAGGGCCTCAGTTTCCCAGTCAGAACAGACCTAGTCTCCAGAGCTCTCTGCTACAGAGCAGACATGGGGAAAAAGCTCTGTGGAGGGTTCCTTGACGTTCCAGGGCACTGTCGGGAAGCCCTACCCGGGGCTTTGGAGGCCTAGGCACTGTGGCCTCTTTCACTGACTTTCCAGGTATCACTTCCCAGCCCCTTGTGATTTTCAGCCAGATGCAGCCTTGCAGGGTCTCTTCCTTAGAGTCAAAAAAGGTAGCCCAAGGGACTGCTTATTCAGTCTTCCCTGGTGCAAGAGGTGTTTGGCTGTGAAGACGCCAGAACAATGGCTCTGCTCCCAGGGCCTCAGTTTCCCAGTCAGAACAGACCTAGTCTCCAGAGCTCTCTGCTACAGAGCAGACATGGGGAAAAAGCTCTGAGGAGGGTTCCTTTAGGCTCCCTGGGCCTTGGGGAAAGCCTTACCTGGGTGCTGGGGCTGGGGGCCTAGGCACTGTGGCCTCTTTCACTGACTTTCCAGGTATCACTTCCCAGCCCCTTGTGATTTTCAGCCAGATGCAGCCTTGCAGGGTCTCTTCCTTAGAGTCAAAAAAAAGGTAGCCCAAGGGACTGCTTATTCAGTCTTCCCTGGTGCAAGAGGTGTTTGGCTGTGAAGACGCCAGAACAATGGCTCTGCTCCCAGGGCCTCAGTTTCCCAGTCAGAACAGACCTAGTCTCCAGAGCTCTCTGCTACAGAGCAGACATGGGGAAAAAAGCTCTGAGGAGGGTTCCTTCACGTTCCAGGGCACTGTCGAAGCCTTACCTGGGCTTTGGAGCCTAGGCACTGTGGCCTCTTTCACTGACTTTCCAGGTATCACTTCCCAGCCCCTTGTGATTTTCAGCCAGATGCAGCCTTGCAGGGTCTCTTCCTTAGAGTCAAAAAAAAAAAGGCCCCAAGGGACTGCTTATTCAGTCTTCCCTGGTGCAAGAGGTGTTTGGCTGTGAAGACGCCAGAACAATGGCTCTGCTCCCAGGGCCTCAGTTTCCCAGTCAGAACAGACCTAGTCTCCAGAGCTCTCTGCTACAGAGCAGACATGGGGAAAAAAAAAGCGCTGTGGAGGGTGCCTTCACGTTCCAGGGCACTTGTCGAAGCCTTACCTGGGCTTTGGAGCCTAGGGCACTGTGGCCTCTTTCACTGACTTTCCAGGTATCACTTCCCAGCCCCTTGTGATTTTCAGCCAGATGCAGCCTTGCAGGGTCTCTTCCTTAGAGTCAAAAAAGGTAGCCCAAGGGACTGCTTATTCAGTCTTCCCTGGTGCAAGAGGTGTTTGGCTGTGAAGACGCCAGAACAGAACAATGGCTCTGCTCCCAGGGCCTCAGTTTCCCAGTCAGAACAGACCTAGTCTCCAGAGCTCTCTGCTACAGAGCAGACATGGGGAAAAAAAGCTGTGCACTTGGGGAGGGTTCCTTGAGGTTCCCTGGGCACTGTGGCCTCTTTCACCTTTCCTGGGCCCTTTGTGGGGCAGATGCAGCTTGCAGGGTCTCTTGTTAGAGCCTCTTTCACTGACTTTCCAGGTATCACTTCCCAGCCCCTTGTGATTTTCAGCAGCCAGATGCAGCCTTGCAGGGTCTCTTCCTCCTTAGAGTCAAAAAAAAAGAGCTAGCCCAAGGGGACACTGCTTATTCAGTCTTCCCTGGTGTGCAAGAGGTGTTTGGCTGTGAAGACGCCAGAACAATGGCTGTGCTCCCAGGGCCTCAGTTTCCCAGTCAGAGAGTCAGAAAGGTAGTCTCCTAGTCAGAGCTCTCTGCTACAGAGCAGACATGTGGGAAAATAGCTCTGAGGAGGGTTCCTTGAGGCTCAGAAAGGGCACTTCCAGGGCACAAGAAGCCTACCTGGTGTGCCTTGGAGCCTAGGCACTGTGGCCTCTTTCACTGACTTTCCAGGTATCACTTCCCAGCCCCTTGTGATTTTCAGCCAGATGCAGCCTTGCAGGGTCTCTTCCTTAGAGTCAAAAAAGGTAGCCCAAGGGACTGCTTATTCAGTCTTCCCTGGTGCAAGAGGTGTTTGGCTGTGTGAAGACGCCAGAACAATGGCTCTGCTCCCAGGGCCTCAGTTTCCCAGTCAGAACAGACCTAGTCTCCAGAGCTCTCTGCTACAGAGCAGACATGGGGGAAAAAAAGCTCTGTGGAGGGTTCCTTCACGTTCCAGGGCACTTGTCGAAAGCCTTACCTGGGCTTTGGAGCCTAGGCACTGTGGCCTCTTTCACTGACTTTCCAGGTATCACTTCCCAGCCCCTTGTGATTTTCAGCCAGATGCAGCCTTGCAGGGTCTCTTCCTTAGAGTCAAAAAAAGGTAGCCCAAGGGACTGCTTATTCAGTCTTCCCTGGTGCAAGAGGTGTTTGGCTGTGAAGACGCCAGAACAATGGCTCTGCTCCCCCAGGGCTCAGTTTCCCAGTCAGAAACAGACCTAGTCTCCAGAGCTCTCTGCTACAGAGCAGACATGGGGAAATAGCTCTGTGGAGGGTTCCTTTCACGTTCCCTGGGCACTTGGGAAGCCTTACCTGGGCTTGGGAGCCTAGGCACTGTGGCCTCTTTCACTGACTTTCCAGGTATCACTTCCCAGCCCCTTGTGATTTTCAGCCAGATGCAGCCTTGCAGGGTCTCTTCCTTAGAGTCAAAAAAGGTAGCCCAAGGGACTGCTTATTCAGTCTTCCCTGGTGCAAGAGGTGTTTGGCTGTGAAGACGCCAGAACAATGGCTCTGCTCCCAGGGCCTCAGTTTCCCAGTCAGAACAGACCTAGTCTCCAGAGCTCTCTGCTACAGAGAGCAAGACATGGGGAAAAAGCTCTGTGAGGAGGGTGCCTTCACGTTCCAGGGCACTGTCGAAGCCTTACCCGGGGCTTTGGGGCCTAGGCACTGTGGCCTCTTTCACTGACTTTCCAGGTATCACTTCCCAGCCCCTTGTGATTTTCAGCCAGATGCAGCCTTGCAGGGTCTCTTCCTTAGAGTCAAAAAAGGTAGCCCAAGGGGGACTGCTTATTCAGTCTTCCCTGGTGCAAGAGGTGTTTGGCTGTGAAGACGCCGCCAGAACAATGGCTCTGCTGCTCCCAGGGCCTCAGTTTCCCAGTCAGAACAGACCTAGTCTCCAGAGCTCTCTCTCTGCTACAGAGCAGACATGGGGAAAAAAGCGCTGTGGAGGGTGCCTTCACGTTCCAGGGGACTGTCGAAGCCTTACCTGGGCTGGGGAGCCTAGGCACTGTGGCCTCTTTCACTGACTTTCCAGGTATCACTTCCCAGCCCCTTGTGATTTTTTTCAGCCAGATGCAGCCTTGCAGGGTCTCTTCCTTAGAGTCAAAAAAGGTAGCCCAAGGGACTGCTTATTCAGTCTTCCCTGGTGCAAGAGGTGTTTGGCTGTGAAGACGCCAGAACAATGGCTCTGCTCCCAGGGCCTCAGTTTCCCAGTCAGAACAGACCTAGTCTCCAGAGCTCTCTGCTACAGAGCAGACATGGGGGAAAAAGCTCTGAGGAGGGTTCCTTCAGGTTCCCTGCCTGTCTGGGAAGCCTTACCTGGGCTTTGGGGCCTAGGCACTGTGGCCTCTTTCACTGACTTTCCAGGTATCACTTCCCAGCCCCTTGTGATTTTCAGCCAGATGCAGCCTTGCAGGGTCTCTTCCTTAGAGTCAAAAAAAGGTAGCCCAAGGGACTGCTTATTCAGTCTTCCCTGGTGCAAGAGGTGTTTGGCTGTGAAGACGCGCCCGAACAATGGCTCTGCTCCCAGGGCCTCAGTTTCCCAGTCAGAACAGACCTAGTCTCCAGAGCTCTCTGCTACAGAGCAGACATGGGGAAATAGCTCTGTGGAGGGTTCCTTCACGTTCCAGGGCACTGTCGGAAAGCCTTACCCGGGGCTTTGGAGCCTAGGGCACTGTGGCCTCTTTCACTGACTTTCCAGGTATCACTTCCCAGCCCCTTGTGATTTTCAGCCAGATGCAGCCTTGCAGGGTCTCTTCCTTAGAGTCAAAAAAGGTAGCCCAAGGGACTGCTTATTCAGTCTTCCCTGGTGCAAGAGGTGTTTGGCTGTGAAGACGCCAGAACAATGGCTCTGCTCCCAGGGCCTCAGTTTCCCAGTCAGAACAGACCTAGTCTCCAGAGCTCTCTGCTACAGAGCAGACATGGGGAAAAAGCTCTGTGGAGGGTGCCTTCACGTTCCAGGGCACTGTCGAAGCCCTACCTGGGCTTTGGAGCCTGGCACTGTGGCCTCTTTCACTGACTTTCCAGGTATCACTTCCCAGCCCCTTGTGATTTTCAGCCAGATGCAGCCTTGCAGGGTCTCTTCCTTAGAGTCAAAAAAGGTAGCCCAAGGGACTGCTTATTCAGTCTTCCCTGGTGCAAGAGGTGTTTGGCTGTGAAGACGCCAGAACAATGGCTCTGCTGCTCCCAGGGCCTCAGTTTCCCAGTCAGAACAGACCTAGTCTCCAGAGCTCTCTGCTACAGAGCAGACATGGGGAAAAAAGCTCTGAGGAGGGTTCCTTGAGGGCTCCCTGCCTTGGGGAAGCCTTACCCGGGCTGCTGGGGCCTAGGCACTGTGGCCTCTTTCACTGACTTTCCAGGTATCACTTCCCAGCCCCTTGTGATTTTCAGCCAGATGCAGCCTTGCAGGGTCTCTTCCTTAGAGTCAAAAAAAGGTAGCCCAAGGGACTGCTTATTCAGTCTTCCCTGGTGCAAGAGGTGTTTGGGCTGTGAAGACGCCAGAACAATGGCTCTGCTCCCAGGGGCTCAGTTTCCCAGTCAGAACAGACCTAGTCTCCAGAGCTCTCTGCTACAGAGCAGACATGGGGAAAAAGCTCTGTGGAGGGTGCCTTCACGTTCCAGGGCACTGTCGAAGCCTTACCTGGGCTTTGGGAGCCTAGGCACTGTGGCCTCTTTTCACTGACTTTCCAGGTATCACTTCCCAGCCCCTTGTGATTTTCAGCCAGATGCAGCCTTGCAGGGTCTCTTCCTTAGAGTCAAAAAAGGTAGCCCAAGGGACTGCTTATTCAGTCTTCCCTGGTGCAAGAGGTGTTTGGCTGTGAAGACGCCAGAACAATGGCTCTGCTCCCAGGGCCTCAGTTTCCCAGTCAGAACAGACCTAGTCTCCAGAGCTCTCTGCTACAGAGCAGACATGGGGAAAAAGCGCTGAGGGAGGGTGCCTTCACGTTCCAGGGCACTGTCGAAGCCTTACCTGGGCTTTGGAGCCTAGGCACTGTGGCCTCTTTTTCACTGACTTTCCAGGTATCACTTCCCAGCCCCTTGTGATTTTCAGCCAGATGCAGCCTTGCAGGGTCTCTTCCTTAGAGTCAAAAAAGGTAGCCCAAGGGACTGCTTATTCAGTCTTCCCTGGTGCAAGAGGTGTTTGGCTGTGAAGACGCCAGAACAATGGCTCTGCTCCCAGGGCCTCAGTTTCCCAGTCAGAACAGACCTAGTCTCCAGAGCTCTCTGCTACAGAGCAGACATGGGGAAATAGCTCTGAGGAGGGTGCCTTCACGTTCCAGGGCACTGTCGAAGCCTTACCTGGGCTTTGGAGCCTAGGCACTGTGGCCTCTTTCACTGACTTTCCAGGTATCACTTCCAGCCCCTTGTGATTTTCAGCCAGATGCAGCCTTGCAGGGTCTCTTCCTTAGAGTCAAAAAAGGTAGCCCAAGGGACTGCTTATTCAGTCTTCCCTGGTGCAAGAGGTGTTTGGCTGTGAAGACGCCAGAACAATGGCTCTGCTCCCAGGGCCTCAGTTTCCCAGTCAGAACAGACCTAGTCTCCAGAGCTCTCTGCTACAGAGCAGACATGGGGAAAAAAGCTGCTGTGGAGGGTGCCTTCACGTTCCAGGGCACTGTCGAAGCCTTACCTGGGCTTTGGAGCCTAGGCACTGTGGCCTCTTTCACTGACTTTCCAGGTATCACTTCCCAGCCCCTTGTGATTTTCAGCCAGATGCAGCCTTGCAGGGTCTCTTCCTTAGAGTCAAAAAAGGTAGCCCAAGGGACTGCTTATTCAGTCTTCCCTGGTGCAAGAGGTGTTTGGCTGTGAAGACGCCAGAACAATGGCTCTGCTCCCAGGGCCTCAGTTTCCCAGTCAGAACAGACCTAGTCTCCAGAGCTCTCTGCTACAGAGCAGACATGGGGAAAAAGCGCTGTGGAGGGTGCCTTCACGTTCCAGGGCACTGTCGAAGCCTTACCTGGGCTTTGGAGCCTAGGCACTGTGGCCTCTTTCACTGACTTTCCAGGTATCACTTCCCAGCCCCTTGTGATTTTCAGCCAGATGCAGCCTTGCAGGGTCTCTTCCTTAGAGTCAAAAAAGGTAGCCCAAGGGACTGCTTATTCAGTCTTCCCTGGTGCAAGAGGTGTTTGGCTGTGAAGACGCCAGAACAATGGCTCTGCTCCCAGGGCCTCAGTTTCCCAGTCAGAACAGACCTAGTCTCCAGAGCTCTCTGCTACAGAGCAGACATGGGGAAATAGCTCTGAGGAGAGGTTCCTTGAGGTTCCCTGGGCTGCTTGGGGAAGCCCTACCCGGGTGCTGGGGCCTAGGCACTGTGGCCTCTTTCACTGACTTTCCAGGTATCACTTCCCAGCCCCTTGTGATTTTCAGCCAGATGCAGCCTTGCAGGGTCTCTTCCTTAGAGTCAAAAAAGGTAGCCCAAGGGACTGCTTATTCAGTCTTCCCTGGTGCAAGAGGTGTTTGGCTGTGAAGACGCCAGAACAATGGCTCTGCTCCCAGGGCCTCAGTTTCCCAGTCAGAACAGACCTAGTCTCCAGAGCTCTCTGCTACAGAGCAGACATGGGGAAATAGCTCTGAGGAGGGTGCCTTTGAGGTTCCCCTGCTTGTCGGAAGCCTTACCCGGTGCTGGGGAGCCTAGGCACTGTGGCCTCTTTCACTGACTTTCCAGGTATCACTTCCCAGCCCCTTGTGATTTTCAGCCAGATGCAGCCTTGCAGGGTCTCTTCCTTAGAGTCAAAAAAGGTAGCCCAAGGGACTGCTTATTCAGTCTTCCCTGGTGCAAGAGGTGTTTGGCTGTGAAGACGCCAGAACAAATGGCTCTGCTCCCAGGGCCTCAGTTTCCCAGTCAGAACAGACCTAGTCTCCAGAGCTCTCTGCTACAGAGCAGACATGGGGAAAAAGCGCTGTGGAGGGGGTGCCTTCACGTTCCAGGGCACTGTCGAAGCCTTACCTGGGCTTTGGAGCCTAGGCACTGTGGCCTCTTTCACTGACTTTCCAGGTATCACTTCCCAGCCCCTTGTGATTTTCAGCCAGATGCAGCCTTGCAGGGTCTCTTCCTTAGAGTCAAAAAAGGGTAGCCCAAGGGACTGCTTATTCAGTCTTCCCTGGTGCAAGAGGTGTTTGGCTGTGAAGACGCCAGAACAATGGCTCTGCTCCCAGGGCCTCAGTTTCCCAGTCAGAACAGACCTAGTCTCCAGAGCTCTCTGCTACAGAGCAGACATGGGGAAAAAGCTCTGAGGAGGGTTTCCTTGAGGCTCCCTGCCTTGTCGAAGCCTTACCCGGGGCTTTGGAGCCTAGGCACTGTGGCCTCTTTCACTGACTTTCCAGGTATCACTTCCCAGCCCCTTGTGATTTTCAGCCAGATGCAGCCTTGCAGGGTCTCTTCCTTAGAGTCAAAAAAGGTAGCCCAAGGGACTGCTTATTCAGTCTTCCCTGGTGCAAGAGGTGTTTGGCTGTGAAGACGCCAGAAAATGGCTCTGCTCCCAGGGCCTCAGTTTCCCAGTCAGAACAGACCTAGTCTCCAGAGCTCTCTGCTACAGAGCAGACATGGGGAAAAAGCGCTGTGGACGGAGCCTTCACGTTCCAGGGCACTGTCGAAGCCTTACCTGGGCTTTTTGAGCCTAGGCACTGTGGCCTCTTTCACTGACTTTCCAGGTATCACTTCCCAGCCCCTTGTGATTTTCAGCCAGATGCAGCCTTGCAGGGTCTCTTCCTTAGAGTCACAAAAGGTAGCCCAAGGGACTGCTTATTCAGTCTTCCCTGGTGCAAGAGGTGTTTGGCTGTGAAGAAGCCAGAACAATGGCTCTGCTCCCAGGGCTTCCGTTTCCCAGTCAGAACAGACCTAGTCTCCAGAGCTCTCTGCTACAGAGCAGACATGGGGAAAAAGCTGTGGAGGGTTCCTTCACGTTCCAGGGCACTGTCGAAGCCTTACCTGGGCTTTGGAGCCTAGGCACTGTGGCCTCTTTCACTGACTTTCCAGGTATCACTTCCCAGCCCCTTGTGATTTTCAGCCAGATGCAGCCTTGCAGGGTCTCTTCCTTAGAGTCAAAAAAGGTAGCCCAAGGGACTGCTTATTCAGTCTTCCCTGGTGCAAGAGGTGTTTTGGCTGTGAAGACGCCAGAACAATGGCTCTGCTCCCAGGGCCTCAGTTTCCCAGTCAGAACAGACCTAGTCTCCAGAGCTCTCTGCTACAGAGCAGACATGGGGAAAATAGCTCTGAGGAGGGTTCCTTGAGGTTCCCTGGCACTGGGGAAGCCCTACCCTGGGCTTTGGGGCCTAGGCACTGTGGCCTCTTTCACTGACTTTCCAGGTATCACTTCCCAGCCCCTTGTGATTTTCAGCCAGATGCAGCCTTGCAGGGTCTCTTCCTTAGAGTCAAAAAAGGTAGCCCAAAGGACTGCTTATTCAGTCTTCCCTGGTGCAAGAGGTGTTTGGCTGTGAAGACGCCAGAACAATGGCTCTGCTCCCAGGGCCTCAGTTTCCCAGTCAGAACAGACCTAGTCTCCAGAGCTCTCTGCTACAGAGCAGACATGGGGAAAAAGCTCTGAGGAGGGTTCCCTTCACGTTCCAGGGCACTGTCGAAGCCCTACCCGGGCTTTGGAGCCTAGGCACTGTGGCCTCTTTCACTGACTTTCCAGGTATCACTTCCCAGCCCCTTGTGATTTTCAGCCAGATGCAGCCTTGCAGGGTCTCTTCCTTAGAGTCAAAAAAGGTAGCCCAAGGGACTGCTTATTCAGTCTTCCCTGGTGCAAGAGGTGTTTGGCTGTGAAGACGCCAGAAACAATGGCTCTGCTCCCAGGGCCTCAGTTTCCCAGTCAGAACAGACCTAGTCTCCAGAGCTCTCTGCTACAGAGCAGACATGGGGAAAAAGCTCTGAGGAGGGTTCCTTGAGGTTCCCTGGGCACTGTCGAAAGCCCTACCCTGGGCTTTGGGGCCTAGGCACTGTGGCCTCTTTCACTGACTTTCCAGGTATCACTTCCCAGCCCCTTGTGATTTTCAGCCAGATGCAGCCTTGCAGGGTCTCTTCCTTAGAGTCAAAAAAGGTAGCCCAAGGGACTGCTTATTCAGTCTTCCCTGGTGCAAGAGGTGTTTGGCTGTGAAGACGCCAGAACAATGGCTCTGCTCCCAGGGCCTCAGTTTCCCAGTCAGAACAGACCTAGTCTCCAGAGCTCTCTGCTACAGAGCAGACATGGGGAAAAAGCGCTGTGGAGGGTGCCTTCACGTTCCCAGGGCACTGTCGAAGCCTTACCTGGGCTTTGGAGCCTAGGCACTGTGGCCTCTTTCACTGACTTTCCAGGTATCACTTCCCAGCCCCTTGTGATTTTCAGCCAGATGCAGCCTTGCAGGGTCTCTTCCTTAGAGTCAAAAAAGGTAGCCCAAGGGACTGCTTATTCAGTCTTCCCTGGTGCAAGAGGTGTTTGGCTGTGAAGACGCCAGAACAATGGCTCTGCTCCCAGGGCCTCAGTTTCCCAGTCAGAACAGACCTAGTCTCCAGAGCTCTCTGCTACAGAGCAGACATGGGGAAAAAGCGCTGTGGAGGGTGCCTTCACGTTCCAGGGCACTGTCGAAGACTTACCTGGGCTTTGGAGCCTAGGCACTGTGGCCTCTTTCACTGACTTTCCAGGTATCACTTCCCAGCCCCTTGTGATTTTCAGCCAGATGCAGCCTTGCAGGGTCTCTTCCTTAGAGTCAAAAAAGGTAGCCCAAGGGACTGCTTATTCAGTCTTCCCTGGTGCAAGAGGTGTTTGGCTGTGAAGACGCCAGAACAATGGCTCTGTTTCCAGGGCCTCAGTTTCCCAGTCAGAACAGACCTAGTCTACAGAGCTCTCTGCTACAGAGCAGACATGGGGAAAAAGCGCTGTGGAGGGTGCCTTCACGTTCCAGGGCACTGTCGAAGCCTTACCTGGGCTTTGGAGCCTAGGCACTGTGGCCTCTTTCACTGACTTTCCAGGTAGCACTTTCCAGCCCCTTGTGATTTTCAGCCAAAGACAGCCTGGCAGGGTCTCTTCCTTAGAGTCATAAAAGGTAGCCCAAGGGAGTGCTTATTCAGGCTTCCCTGGTGCAATAGGTGTTTGGCTGTTAAGAAGCCACAATAATGGGTCTGCTCCCAGGCCCTGAGTTTCCCAGTCAGAACAGACCTAGTATCTAGAGCTCTCTGCTACAGAGCACATATGGGGCAATAGCTCTGAGGAGTGTTCCTTGAGGTTCCCTGGCTTGGGGAAGCCCTATCGGGGCGGTGGGGCCTAGGCACTGTGTTATCTTCCACTGACTTTCCTGGTAGAACTCTCCAGCCACTTCTGATTTTCAGCCAAAGGCAGCCTGGCAGGGTCTCTTCCTTAGAGTCATAAAAGGTAACCCAAGGGAGTGCTTATTCAAGCTTCCCTGGTTGAAGAAGTGTTTGTCTGTTAAGAAGCCACAGCAATGGGTCTGCTTCCAGGGCCTCAGTTTCCCAGTCAGAACAGCCTTAGTAATCTCCAGAGCTCTCTGCTACAGAGCACACATGGGGCATTAGCTCTGAGGAGGGTGCCTTGACGTTCACGGGCTTGGGGAAGCCCTACCGGGGCGGTGGGGCCTAGGCACAATGGCCCCTACCACTGACTTTCCAGCTAGCACTTTCCAGCCCCTTGTGCTTTTCAACCAAATGGAGCCTGGCAGGGTCTTTTCCTTATAGTCATAAAAGATAGCCCAAGGGAGTGCTTATTCAGACTTCCCTGGTGCAAAAGGTGTTTGTCTGTTAAGTAACCACAACAATGGGTCTGCCCCCAGCGCCTCAGTTTCCCAGTCAGAACAGACCTAGTCTCCAGAGGTCTCTGCTACAGAGCACACATGGGGCAATAGCTCTGAGGAGTGTTCCTTGAGGTTCCCCGGCTTGGGGAAGCCCTACCCGGGCGGTGGGGCTTAGGCACTGTGGCCTCTTCCACTGACTTTCCAGGTCGCACTTTCCAGCCCTTTGTGACTTTCAGCCAAAGGCAGCCTGGCTGGTTCTCTTCCTTAGACTCATAAAAGGTAGCCCAAAGGAGTGCTTATTCAGGCTTCCCTGCTGCAAGAGCTGTTTGTCTGTTAAGAAGCCATAGCAATGGGTCAGTTCCGAGGTCCTCAGTTTCCAGTCAGAACAGACCTAGTAGTATCCAGAGCCCTCTTCTACAGAGCACACCTGGGGCAATAGCTCTGAGGAGTGTTCCTTGAGGTTCCCCGGTTTGGGGAAGCCCTACCCGGGCGGTGGGGCCTAGGCACTGTGGCCTCTTCCACTGACTTTCCAGGTAGCACTTTCCAGCCCCTTGTGATTTTCAGCCAAAGGCAGCCTGGCAGGGTTTCTTCCTTAGAGTCATAAAAGGTAGCCCAAGGGAGTGCTTATTCAGGCCTCCCTGGTCCAAGAGGTGTTTGTCTGTTAAGAAGCCACAAACAATGCGTCTGCTTCAGGGCCTGAGTTTCCCAGTCAGAACATACCTAGTCTCCAGAGCTCACTGTTACAGAGCACACATCGGTCAATAGCTATGAAGAGTGTTCCTTGAGGTTCCCTGTCTTGAGGAAGCCCTACACGGGCAGTAGGGCCTAGGCACTGTGGCCTCTTCCACGGACTTTCCAGGTAGTACTTTCCAGCCCCTTGTGATTTTTCAGCTAAAGGCAGGCAGCCTGGCAGGGTCTCTTCCTTAGAGTCATAAAAGGTAGCCCAAGGGAGTGCTTATTCAGGCTTCCCTGGTACAAGAGGTGTTTGTCCGTTAAGAATCCACAGCAATTGGTCTGCTTCCAGGGACTCAGTTTCCTAGTCAGAACAGCCCTAGTAGTCTCCAGAGCTCTCTGCTACAGAGCACACACGGGGCAATAGCTCTGAGGAGTGTTCCTTGAGTTTGCCCGGCTTGGGGAATCCCTACCCGGGCGGTGGGGCCTAGGCACAGTGGCCTGTTCCACTGACTTTCCAGGTAGCACTTTCCAGCCCCTTGTGATTTTCAGCCAAAGGCAGCCTGGCAGGGACTGTTCCTTAGAGTCATAAAACGTAGCCCAAGGGAGTGCTTATTCAGGCTTCCCTGGTACAAGAGGTGTTTGTCTGTTAAGAAGTCACAACAATGGGTCTGCTCCCAGGGCCTGAGTTTCCCCGTCAGAACAGACCTAGTCTCCAGAGCTCTCTGCTACAGAGCACACATGGGGCAATAGCTCTGAGGAGTGTTCCTTGAGGTTCCCTGGCTTGGGGAAGCCCTAACCGGGCGGTGGGGCCTAGGCACTGTGGCCTCTTCCACTGACTTTCCAGGTAGAACTTTCCAGGCCCTTGTGATTTTCAGCCAATTGCAGCCTGGCAGTGTCTCTTCCTTAGAATCATAAAAGGTAGCCCAAGGGAGTGCTTATTCAGGTTTCCCTGGTACAAGAGTTGTTTGTTTAAGAAGCCACAACAATAGGTCTGCTCCCAGGCCCTCAGTTTTAGAGTCAGAACAGACCTAGTCTCCGGAGCTCTCTGCTATCGAGCACACACGCAGCAATTGCTCTGAGGAGTGTTCCTTGAGGTTCCCTGGCTTGGGGAAGCCCTACCCGGGCGGTGGGGCCTAGGCACTGTGGCCTCTTCCACTGACTTTCCAGGTAGCACTTTCCAGCCGCCTTGTGATTTTCAGTTAAAGGCAGCCTGGCAGGGTCTCTTCCTTAGAGTCATAAAAGGTAGCCCAAGGAAGTGCTTACTCAGGCTCCCCTGGTGCAAGAGGTGTTTGTCTGTTAAGAAGCCACAACAATGGGTCTGCTCCCAGGGATTCAGTTTCCCAGTCAGAACATACCTAGTCTCCAGAGCTCACTGTTACAGAGCACACATGGGGGGCAATAGCTCTGAGGAGTGTTCCTTGAGGTTCACTGGCTTGGGGAAGCCCTACCCGGGTGGTAGGGCCTAGGCACTGTGGACTCTTCCACTGACTTTCCAGGTATCACTTCCCAGCCCCTTGTGATTTTCAGCCAGATGCAGCCTTGCAGGGTCTCTTCCTTAGAGTCAAAAAAGGTAGCCCAAGGGACTGCTTATTCAGTCTTCCCTGGTGCAAGAGGTGTTTGGCTGTGAAGAAGCCAGAACAATGGCTCTGCTCCCAGGGCCTCAGTTTCCCAGTCAGAACAGACCTAGTCTCCAGAGCTCTCTGCTACAGAGCAGACATGGGGAAAAAGCTCTGTGGAGGGTGCCTTTCACGTTCCTGGGCACTGTCGAAGCCTTACCTGGGCTTTGGAGCCTAGGCACTGTGGCCTCTTTCACTGACTTTCCAGGTATCACTTCCCAGCCCCTTGTGATTTTCAGCCAGATGCAGCCTTGCAGGGTCTCTTCCTTAGAGTCAAAAAAAGGTAGCCCAAGGGACTGCTTATTCAGGCTTCCCTGGTGCAAGAGGTGTTTGGCTGTGAAGACGCCAGAACAATGGCTCTGCTCCCAGGGTCTCAGTTTCCCAGTCAGAACAGACCTAGTCTCCAGAGCTCTCTGCTACAGAGCACACAGGGGGCAATAGCTCTGAGGAGTGTTCCTTGAGGTTCCCTGGCTTGGGGAAGCCCTACCCGGGCGGTGGGGCCTAGGCACTGTGGCCTCTTCCACTGACTTTCCAGGTAGAACTTTCCAGCCCCTTGTGATTTTCAGCCAATTGCAGCCTGGCAGTGTCTCTTCTTCCTTAGAATCATAAAAGGTAGCCCAAGGGAGTGCTTATTCAGGTTTCCCTGGTACAAGAGTTGTTTGTTGTTAAGAAGCCACAACAATAGGTCTGCTCCCAGGCCCTCAGTTTTTCCAAGTCAGAACAGACCTAGTCTCCGGAGCTCTCTGCTATCGAGCACACATGCAGCAATTGCTCTG
Source organism: Okapia johnstoni (assembly GCA_024291935.2). NCBI lineage: Eukaryota > Metazoa > Chordata > Mammalia > Artiodactyla > Giraffidae > Okapia > Okapia johnstoni. The sequence goes on along the minus strand of JAGTYA010000198.1, from coordinate 18,099 downwards.
AGGAGTGTTCCTTGAGGTTCCCTGGCTTGGGGAAGCCCTACCCGGGCGGTGGGGCCTAGGCACTGTGGCCTCTTCCACTGACTTTCCAGGTAGCACTTTCCAGCCGCTTGTGATTTTCAGTTAAAGGCAGCCTGGTAGGGTCTCTTCCTTAGAGTCATAAATGGTAGCCCAAGGAAGTGCTTACTCAGGCTCCCCTGGTGCAAGAGGTGTTTGTCTGTTAAGAAGCCACAACAATGGGTCTGCTCCCAGGGATTCAGTTTCCCAGTCAGAACATACCTAGTCTCCAGAGCTCACTGTTACAGAGCACACATGGGGCAATAGCTCTGAGGAGTGTTCCTTGAGGTTCACTGGCTTGGGGAAGCCCTACCCGGGTGGTAGGGCCTAGGCACTGTGGACTCTTCCACTGACTTTCCAGGTATCACTTCCCAGCCCCTTGTGATTTTCAGCCAGATGCAGCCTTGCAGGTTCTCTTCCTTAGAGTCAAAAAAGGTAGCCCAAGGGACTGCTTATTCAGTCTTCCCTGGTGCAAGAGGTGTTTGGCTGTGAAGACGCCAGAACAATGGCTCTGCTCCCAGGGCCTCAGTTTCCCAGTCAGAACAGACCTAGTCTCCAGAGCTCTCTGCTACAGAGCAGACATGGGGAAAAAGCGCTGTGGGAGGGTGCCTTCACGTTCCAGGGCACTGTCGAAGCCTTACCTGGGCTTTGGAGCCTAGGCACTGTGGCCTCTTTCACTGACTTTCCAGGTATCACTTCCCACCCCCTTGTGATTTTCAGCCAGATGATGCAGCCTTGCAGGGTCTCTTTCCTTAGAGTCAAAAAAGGTAGCCCAAGGGACTGCTTATTCAGGCTTCCCTGGTGCAAGAGGTGTTTGGCTGTGAAGAAGACGCCAGAACAATGGCTCTGCTCCCAGGGTCTCAGTTTCCCAGTAAGAACAGACCTAGTCTCCAGAGCTCTCTGCTACAGAGCACACACAGGGGGCAATAGCTCTGAGGAGTGTTCCTTGAGATTCCCTGGCTTGGGGAATCCCTACCCGTGTGGTGCGGCCTAGGCACTGTGGCTTCTTCCACTGACTTTCCACGTAGCACTTTACAGCCCCTTGTGATTTTCAGCCAAAGGCAGCCTGGCAGGGTCTCTTCTTAGAGTCATAAAAGGTAGCCCAAGGGAGTGCTTATTCAACCTTCCCTGGTGCAAGAGGTGTTTGTCTGTTAAGTAGCCACAAACAATGGGTCTGCTCCCAGGGCCTCAGATTCCCAGACAGAACAGACCTAGTCTCTGCTACACAGAGCACACATGGGGCAATAGAACTGAGGAGTGTTCCTTGAGGTTCCCTGGCTTGGGGAAGCCCTACCCGGGCGGTGGAGCCTAGGCACTGTGGCCTCTTTCACTGACTTTCCAGGTAGCACTTTCCAGCCCCTTGTGATTTTCAGCCAAAGGCAGCCTGGCAGGGTCTCTTCCTTAGAGTCATAAAAGGTAGCCCAAGGGAGTGCTTATTCAGTCTTCCCTGGTGCAAGAGGTGTTTTGGCTGTTAAGAAGCCACAACAATGGGTCTGCTCCCAGGGCCTCAGTTTCCCAGTCAGAACAGACCTAGTCTCCAGAGCTCTCTGCTACAGAGCACACATGGGGCAATAGCTCTGAGGAGGGTTCCTTGAGGTTCCCTGGCTTGGGGAAGCCCTACCCCGGCGGTGGGGCCTAGGCACTGTGGCCTCTTCCACTGACTTTCCAGGTAGCACTTTCCAGCCCTTGTGATTTTCAGCCAAATGGCAGCCTGGCAGGGTCTCTTCCTTAGAGTCATAAAAAGTAGCCCAAGGGAGTGCTTATTCAGTCTTCCCTGGTGCAAGAGGTGTTTGTCTGTTAAGAAGCCACAACAATGGGTCTGCTCCCAGGGCCTCAGTTTCCCAGTCAGAACAGACCTAGTCTCCAGAGCTCTCTGCTACAGAGCACACACATGGGGCAATAGCTCTGAGGAGTGTTCCTTGAGGTTCCCTGGCTTGGGGAAGCCCTACCCGGGCGGTGGGGCCTAGGCACTGTGGCCTCTTCCACTGACTTTCCAGGTAGCACTTTCCCAGCCCCTTGTGATTTTCAGCCAAAGGCAGCCTGGCAGGGTCTCTTCCTTAGAGTCATAAAAGGTAGCCCAAGGGAGTGCTTATTCAAGCTTCCCTGGTGCAAGAGGTGTTTTGGCTGTTAAGAAGCCAGAACAATGGGTCTGCCCCAGGGCCTCAGTTTCCCAGTCAGAACAGACCTAGTATCCAGAGCTCTCTGCTACAGAGCACACATGGGGCAATAGCTCTGAGGAGGTTGCCTTGACGTTCCCTGGCTTGGGGAAGCCCTACCCTGGGCGGTGGGGCCTAGGCACTGTGGCCTCTTTCACTGACTTTCCAGGTAGCACTTTCCAGCCCCTTGTGATTTTCAGCCAAATGCAGCCTGGCAGGGTCTCTTCCTTAGAGTCATAAAAAGGTAGCCCAAGGGAGTGCTTATTCAGACTTCCCTGGGTGCAAGAGGTGTTTTTGTCTGTTAAGAAGCCACAACAATGGGTCTGCTCCCAGGGCCTCAGTTTCCCAGTCAGAACAGACCTAGTCTCCAGAGCTCACTGCTACAGAGCACACATGGGGGGCAATAGCTCTGAGGAGTGTTCCTTGAGATTCCCTGGCTTGGGGAAGCCCTACCCGGGCGGTGGGGCCTAGGCACTGTGGCCTCTTCCACTGACTTTTCAGGTAGCACATTTCCAGCCCCTTGTGATTTTCAGCCAAAGGCAGCCTGGCAGGGTCTCTTCCTTAGAGTCATAAAAGGTAGCCCAAGGGGAGTGCTTATTCAAGCTTCCCTGGTGCAAGAGGTGTTTGTCTGTTAAGAAGCCACAACAATGGGGTCTGCTCCCCCAGGGCCTCAGTTTCCCAGTCAGAACAGACCTAGTCTCCAGAGCTCTCTGCTACAGAGCACACATGGGGCAATAGCTCTGAGGAGTGTTCCTTGAGGTTCCCTGCCTTGGGGAAGCCCTACCCGGGCTTTGGGGCCTAGGCACTGTGGCCTCTTTCACTGACTTTCCAGGTAGCACTTTCCAGCCCCTTGTGATTTTCAGCCAAATGCAGCCTGGCAGGGTCTCTTCCTTAGAGTCATAAAAGGTAGCCCAAGGGAGTGCTTATTCAGTCTTCCCTGGTGCAAGAGGTGTTTGTCTGTTAAGAAGACGCCACAACAATGGGTCTGCTCCCAGGGCCTCAGTTTCCCAGTCAGAACAGACCTAGTAGTCTCCAGAGCTCTCTGCTACAGAGCACACATGGGGAAATAGCTCTGAGGAGTGTTCCTTGAGGTTCCCTGCTTGGGGAAGCCCTACCCGGGCGGTGGGGCCTAGGCACTGTGGCCTCTTCCACTGACTTTCCAGGTAGCACTTTCCAGCCCCTTGTGATTTTCAGCCAGATGGCAGCCTGGCAGTGTCTCTTCCTTAGAGTCAAAAAAGGTAGCCCAAGGGAGTGCTTATTCAATCTTCCCTGGTGCAAGAGGTGTTAGGCTGTTAAGAAGCCACAACAATGGGTCTGCTCCCAGGGCCTCAGTTTCCCAGTCAGTACAGACCTAGTCTCAAGAGCTCTCTGCTACAGAGCACACGTGGGGCAATAGCTCTGAGGAGGGTTCCTTGAGGTTCCCTGGCTTGGGGAAGCCCTACCCTGGGCGGTGGGGGGCCTAGGCACTGTGGCCTCTTTCACTGACTTTCCAGGTAGCACTTTCCAGCCCCTTGTGATTTTCAGCCAAAGGCAGCCCCTGGCAGGGTCTCTTCCTTAGAGTCATAAAAAGGTAGCCCAAGGGAGTGCTTATTCAGTCTTTCCTGGTGCAAGAGGTGTTTGGCTGTGTTAAGAAGCCAGAACAACAATGGGTCTGCTCCCAGGGCCTCAGTTTCCCAGTCAGAACAGACCTAGTCTCCAGAGCTCTCTGCTACAGAGCACACATGGGGAAAAATAGCTCTGAGGAGGGTTCCTTGAGGTTCCCTGGCTTGGGGAAGCCCTACCCGGGCGGTGGGGCCTAGGCACTGTGGCCCCTCTTCCACTGACTTTCCAGGTAGCACTTTCCAGCCCCTTGTGATTTTCAGCCAAATGGCAGCCTGGCAGGGTCTCTTCCTTAGAGTCATAAAAGGTAGCCCAAGGGAGTGCTTATTCAGACTTCCCCTGGTGCAAGAGGTTGTTTGGTCTGTTAAGAAGCCACAACAATGGGTCTGCTCCAGGGCCCTCAGTTTCCCAGTCAGAACAGACCTAGTCTCCAGAGCTCTCTGCTACAGAGCACACATGGGGCAATAGCTCTGAGGAGTGTTCCTTGAGGTTCCCTGGGCTTGGGGAAGCCCTACCCGGGCGGTGGGGCCTAGGCACTGTGGCCTCTTCCACTGACTTTCCAGGTAGCACTTTCCAGCCCCTTGTGATTTTCAGCCAAAGGCAGCCTGGCAGGGTCTCTTCCTTAGAGTCATAAAAAGGTAGCCCAAGGGAGTGCTTATTCAAGCTTCCCTGGTGCAAGAGGTGTTTGTCTGTTAAGAAGCCACAACAATGGGTCTGCTCCCAGGGACTCAGTTTCCCAGTCAGAACAGACCTAGTAGTCTCCAGAGCTCTCTGCTACAGAGCACACATGGGGCAATAGCTCTGAGGAGTGTTCCTTGAGGTTCCCTGGCTTGGGGAAGCCCTACCCCGGGCTTTGGGGCCTAGGCACTGTGGCCTCTTCCACTGACTTTCCAGGTAGCACTTTCCAGCCCCTTGTGATTTTCAGCCAAAGGCAGCCTGGCAGGGTCTCTTCCTTAGAGTCATAAAAGGTAACCCAAGGGAGTGCTTATTCAAGCTTCCCTGGTGCAAGAGGTGTTTGTGTGTTAAGAGAAGCACAACAATGGGTCTGTTCCCAGGGCCTCAGTTTCCCCAGTCAGAACAGACCTAGTAGTCTCCAGAGCTCTCTGCTACAGAGCACACACATGGGGCAATAGCTCTGAGGAGGAGTGTTCCTTGAGGTTCCCTGGCTTGGGGAAGCCCTACCCGGGCGGTGGGGGCCTAGGCACTGTGGCCTCTTCCACTGACTTTCCAGGTAGCACTTTCCAGCCCCTTGTGATTTTCAGCCAAAGGCAGCCTGGCAGGGTCTCTTCCTTAGAGTCATAAAAGGTAGCCCAAGGGAGTGCTTATTCAGGCTTCCCTGGTGCAAGAGGTGTTTGTCTGTTAAGAAGGCAGAACAATGGGTCTGCTCCCAGGGTCCTCAGTTTTTCCAGTCAGAAGAGACCTAATAGTCTCCAGAGCTCTCTGCTACAGAGCACACATGGGGGCAATAACTCTGAGGAGTGTTCCTTGATGTTCCCTGGCTTGGGGAAGCCCTACGCGGGCGGTGGGGCCTAGGCACTGTGGCCTCTTCCACTGACTTTCCAGGTAGCACTTTCCAGCCCCTTGTGATTTTCAGCCAAAGACAGCCTGGCAGGGTCTCTTCCTTAGAGTCATAAAAAGGTAGCCCAAGGGAGTGCTTATCCAATTTCCCTGGCGAAAACAGGTGTTTGCTGTTATGAATGGACAAACAATAGGTTTGCCTCCATGTCTCAGTTTCCCAGTCAGACCAAGCCTAGTATCCAGAGCTCTCTGCTACAGAGCACACATGGGGCATTAGCTCTGAGGAGGGTGCCTTGACGTTCACACGGGCTTGGGGAAGCCCTACCGGGGCGGTGGGGCCTAGGCACAAAGGCCCCTACCACTGACTTTCCAGCTAGCACTTTCCAGCCCCTTGTGCTTTTCAGCCCAAATGGAGCCTGGCAGGGTCTCTTCCTTAGAGTCATAAAAGATAGCCCAAGGGAGTCCTTATTCAGACATCCCTGGTGCAAGAGGTGTTTTTGTCTGTTAAGTAGCCACAACAATGGGTCTGCTCCAGCGCCTCAGTTTCCCAGTCAGAACAGACCTAGTCTCCAGACCTCTCTGCTACAGAGCACACATGTGGCAATACATCTAAGAAGAGTTCCTTGAGGTTCCCTGGCTTGGGGAAGCCCTACTCGGGTGGTGGGGCCTAGGCACTGTGGCTTCTTCCACTGACTTTCCAGGTAGCACTTTCCAGCCCCTTGTGATTTTCAGCCAAAGGCAGCCTGGAAGGGTCTCTTCTTAGAGTCATAAAAGGTAGCCCAAGGGAGTGCTTATTCAAGCTTCCCTGGTGAAAGAGGTGTTTGTCTGTTAAGAAGCCACAACAATGGGTCTGATCCCAGGGCCTCAATTTCCCAGTCAGAACAGACCTAGTCTCCACAGCTCTCTGATACAGAGCACACATGGGGCAATAGCTCTGAGGAGTGTTCCTTGAGGTTCCCTGGCTTGGGGAAGCCCTACCCATGCGGTGGCACCTAGGCACTGTGATCTCTTCCACTGACTTTCCAGGTAACACTTTCCAGCCCCTTGTGATTTTCAGCCAAAGGCAGCCTGGCAGGGTCTCTTCCTTAGAGTCATAAAAGGAAGCCCAAGGGAGTGTTTATCCAATCTTCCCTGGCGAAAACAGGTGTTTGCTGTTATGAAGGGACAACAATGGGTTTGCCTCCAGCCCTCAGTTTCCTAGTCAGACCAGGCCTAGTATCCCAGAGCTCTCTGCTACCGAGCACACATGGGGGGCATTAGCTCTGAGGAGGGTGCCTTGACGTTCACGGGCTTGGGGAAGCCCTACCGGGGGTGGTGGGGCCTAGGCACAATGGCTCCTACCACTGACTTTCCAGCTAGCACTTTCCAGCCCCTTGTGCTTTTCAACCAAATGGAGCCTGGCAGGGTCTTTTCCTTAGAGTCATAAAAGATAGCCCAAGGGAGTGCTTATTCAGACTTCCCTGGTGCAAGAGGTGTTTGTCTGTTAAAGTAGCCACAACAATGGGTCTGCTCCCAGCGCCTCAGTTTCCCAAGTCAGAACAGACCTAGTCTCCAGAGCTCTCTGCTACAGAGCACACATGGGGCAATAGCTCTGAGGAGTGTTCCTTGAGGTTCCCCGGCTTGGGGAAGCCCTACCCGGGCGGTGGGGCCTAGGCACTGTGGGCTCTTCCACTGACTTTCCAGGTAGCACTTTCAAGCCCCTTGTGATTTTCAGCCAAAGGCAGCCTGGCAGATTCTCTTCCTTAGAGTCATACAAGGTAGCCCAAAGGAGTGCTTATTCAGGCTTCCCTGGTGTAAGAGGTGTTTGTCTGTTAAGAAGCCACAACAATGTGTCTGCTTCCAGGGCCTCAGTTTCCCAGTCAGAACAGACCTAGTAGTCTCCAGAGCTGGCTGCTACAGAGCACACATGGGGCAATAGCTCTGAGGAGTGTTTCCTTGATGTTCCCTGGCTTGGGGAAGCTCTACCCGGGCGGTGGGGCCTAGGCACAGTGGCCTCTTCCACTGACTTTCCAGGTAGCACTTTCCAGCCCCTTGTAATTTTCAGCCAAAGACAGCCTGGCAGGGTCTCTTCCTCAGAGCCATAAAAGGTAGCCCAAGGGAGTGCTTATTCAAGCTTCCCTGGTGCAAAGGTGTTTGTCTGTTAAGAAGCCACAGCAATGGGTCTGTTCCGAGGGCCTCAGTTTCCAGTCAGAACAGACCTAGTAGTCTCCAGAGCCCTCTGCTACAGAGCACACATGGGTCAATAGCTCTGAGGAGTGTTCCTTGAGGTTCCCTGGCTTGGGGAAGCCCTACCCGGGCGGTGGGGCCTAGGCACTGTGGCCTCTTCCACTGACTTTCCAGGTAGCACTTTCCAGCCCCTTGTGATTTTCAGCCAAAGAGAGTCTGTCAGGGTCTCTTCCTTAGAGTCATAAAAGGTAGCCCAAGGGAGTGCTTATTAAAGCTTCCCTGGTGCAAGCGGTGTTTGTCTGCTAAGAAGGCACAACAATGGGTCAGTTCCGAGGTCCTCAGTTTCCAGTCAGAACAGACCTAGTAGTCTCCAGAGCCCTCTGATACAGAGCACACATGGAGCAATAGCTCTGAGGAGTGTTTCTTGAGGTTCCCTGGCTTGGGTAAGCCCTACCCGGGGCGGTAGGGCCTAGGCACTGTGGCCTCTTCCACTGACTTTCCAGGTAGCACTTTCCAGCCCCTTGTGATTTTCAGCCAAAGGCAGCCTGGCAGGGTCTCTTCCTTAGAGTCATAAAAGGTAGCCCAAGGGAGTGCTTATTCAAGCTTCCCTGGTGCAAAGAGGTGTTTGTCTGTTAAGAAGCCACAACAATGGGTCTGCTCCCAGGGCCTCAGTTTCCCCAGTCAGAACAGACCTAGTATCTCAGAGCTCTCTGCTAGAGCACACATGGGGCAATAGCTCTGAGGAGTGTTCCTTGAGGTTCCCTGGCTTGGGGAAGCCCTACCCGGGCGTGGGGCCTAGGCACTGTGGCCTCTTCCCACTGACTTTCCAGGTAGCACTTTCCAGCCCCTTGTGATTTTCAGCCAAAGGCAGCCTGGCAGGGTCTCTTCCTTAGAGTCATAAAAGGTAGCCCAAGGGAGTGCTTATTCAGAGCTTCCCTGGTGCAAGAGGTGTTTGTCTGTTAAGAAGCCACAACAATGGGTCTGCTCCCAGGCCTCAGTTTCCCAGTCAGAACAGACCTAGTAGTCTCCAGAGCTCTCTGCTACAGAGCACACATGGGGCAATAGCTCTGAGGAGTGTTCCTTGAGGTTCCCTGGCTTGGGGGAAGCCCTACCCGGGGCGGTGGTGGGGCCTAGGCACTGTGGCCTCTTCCACTGACTTTCCAGGTAGCACTTTCCAGCCCCTTGTGATTTTCAGCCAAAGGCAGCCTGGCAGGTCTCTTCCTTAGAGTCATAAAAGGTAGCCCAAGGGAGTGCTTATTCAGGCTTCCCTGGTGCAAGAGGTGTTTGTCTGTTAAGAAGCCACAACAATGGGTCTGCTCCCAGGGCCTCAGTTTCCCCAGTCAGAACAGACCTAGTAGTCCAGAGCTCTCTGCTACAGAGCACACATGGGGCAATAGCTCTGAGGAGTGTTCCTTGAGGTTCCCTGGGCTTGGGGAAGCCCTACCCGGGCGTGTGGGGGCCTAGGCACTGTGGCCTCTTTCCACTGACTTTCCAGGTAGTACTTTCCAGCCCCTTGTGATTTTCAGCCAAAGGCAGCCTGGCAGGGTCTCTTCCTTAGAGAGTCATAAAAGGTAGCCCAAGGGAGTGCTTATTCAGGCTTCCCTGGTGCAAGAGGTGTTTGTCTGTTAAGAAGCCACAACAATGGGTCTGCTTCCAGGGCCTCAGTTTCCCAGTCAGAACAGACCTAGTAGTCTCCAGAGCTCTCTGCTACAGAGCACACATGGGGCAATAGCTCTGAGGAGTGTTCCTTGAGGTTCCCTGGCTTGGGGAAGCCCTACCCGGGCGGTGCACCTAGGCACTGTGGGCCTAGGCACTGTGGCCTCTTCCACTGACTTTCCAGGTAGCACTTTCCAGCCCCTTGTGATTTTCAGCCAAAACAATGAGTCTGCCCCAGGCAGCCTGGCAGGGTCTCTTCCTTAGAGTCATAAAAAGGTTAGCCCAAGGGAGTGCTTATTCAGGCTTCCCTGGTGCAAGAGGTGTTTGTCTGTTAAGAACAACAACAATGGGTCTGCTCCCAGGGCCTCAGTTTTCCCAGTCAGAACAGACCTAGTCTCCAGAGCTCTCTGCTACAGAGAGCACACATGGGGCAATAGCTCTGAGGAGTGTTCCTTGAGGTTCCCTGGCTTGGGGAAGCCCTACCCGGGCGGTGGGGCCTAGGCACTGTGGCCTCTTCCACTGACTTTCCAGGTAGCACTTTCCCAGCCCCTTGTGATTTTCAGCCAAATGCAGCCTGGCAGGGTCTCTTCCTTAGAGTCATAAAAGGTAGCCCAAGGGAGTGCTTATTCAGGCTTCCCTGGTGCAAGAGGTGTTTGGCTGTTAAGAAGCCACAACAATGGGTCTGCTCCCAGGGCCTCAGTTTTCCAGTCAGAACAGACCTAGTCTCCAGAGCTCTCTGCTACAGAGCACACATGGGCAATTGCTCTGAGGAGTGTTCCTTGAGGTTCCCTGGCTTGGGGAAAGCCCTACCCGGGCGGTGGGGCCTAGGCACTGTGGCCTCTTCCACTGACTTTCCAGGTAGCACTTTCCAGCCCCTTGTGATTTTCAGCCAAAAGGCAGCCTTGGCAGGGTCTCTTCCTTAGAGTCATAAAAGGTAGCCCAAGGGAGTGCTTATTCAGGCTTCCCTGGTGCAAGAGGTGTTTGTCTGTTAAGAAGCCACAACAATGGGTCTGCTCCCAGGGCCTCAGTTTCCCAGTCATAACAGACCTAGTCTCCAGAGCTCACTGTTACAGAGCACACATGGGGCAATAGCTCTGAGGAGTGTTCCTTGAGGTTCACTGGCTTGGGGAAGCCCTACCCGGGTGGTGGGGCCTAGGCACTGTGGCCTCTTCCACTGACTTTCCAGGTAGCACTTTCCAGCCCCTTGTGATTTTCAACCAAATGGAGCCTGGCAGGGTCTCTTCCTTAGAGTCAAAAAAGGTAGCCCAAGGGACTGCTTATTCAGTCTTCCCTGGTGCAAGAGGTGTTTTTGGCTGTGAAGACGCCAGAACAATGGCTCTGCTCCCAGGGCCTCAGTTTCCCAGTCAGAACAGACCTAGTCTCCAGAGCTCTCTGCTACAGAGCAGACATGGGGAAAAAGCTCTGTGGAGGGTGCCTTCACGTTCCAGGCTTGGGGAAGCCCTTACCCGGGGCTTTGGAGCCTAGGCACTGTGGCCTCTTTCACTGACTTTCCAGGTATCACTTCCCAGCCCCTTGTGATTTTCAGCCAAAGGCAGCCTGGCAGGGTCTCTTTCTTAGAGTCATAAAAGGTAGCCCAAGGGGAGTGCTTATTCAGGCTTCCCTGGTGCAAGAGGTGTTTGTCTGTTAAGAAACCAGAACAATGGGTCTGCTCCCAGGGCCTCAGTTTCCCAGTCAGAACAGACCTAGTCTCCAGAGCTCTCTGCTACAGAGCACACATGGGGCAATAGCTCTGAGGAGTGTTCCTTGAGGTTCCCTGGCTTGGGAAGCCCTACACCCCGGCGGCTGGGGCCTAGGCACTGTGATCCTCTTCCACTGACTTTCCAGGTAGCACTTTCCAGCCCCTTGTGATTTTCAGCCAAAGGCAGCAGCCTGGCAGGGTCTCTTCCTTAGAGTCATAAAAGGTAAGCCCAAGGGAGTGCTTATTCAAGCTTCCCTGGTGCAAGAGGTGTTTTGTCTGTTAAGAAGGCACAAACAATGGGTCTGCTCCCAGGGCCTCAGTTTCCCAGTCAGAACAGACCTAGTAGTCTCCAGAGCTCTCTGCTACAGAGCACACATGGGGCAATAGCTCTGAGGAGTGTTCCTTTGAGGTTCCCTGGCTTGGGGAAGCCCTACCCGGGGCGGTGGGCCCTAGGCACTGTGGCCTCTTCCACTGACTTTCCAGGTAGCACTTTCCAGCCCCTTGTGATTTTCAGCCAAAGACAGCCTGGCAGGGTCTCTTCCTTAGAGTCATAAAAGGTAGCCCAAGGGAGTGCTTATTCAGGCTTCCCTGGTGCAAGAGGTGTTTGGCTGTTAAGAAGCCACAACAATGGGTCTGCTCCCAGGGCCTGAGTTTCCCAGTCAGAACAGAACAGACCTAGTCTCAGAGCTCTCTGCTACAGAGCACATATGGGGCAATAGCTCTGAGGAGTGTTCCTTGAGGTTCCCTGGCTTGGGGAAGCCCTACCCGGGCGGTGGGGCCTAGGCACTGTGTCCTCTTCCACTGACTTTCCAGGTAGCACTTTCCAGTCACTTGTGATTTTCAGCCAAAGGCAGCCTGGCAGGGTCTCTTCCTTAGAGTCATAAAAGGTAGCCCAAGGGAGTGCTTATTCAAGCTTCCCTGGTGCAAGAGAGGTGTTTGTCTGTTAAGAAGCCAGCAGCAATGGGTCTGCTCCCAGGGCCTCAGTTTCCCAGTCAGAACAGACCTTAGTAATCTCCAGAGCTCTCTGCTACAGAGCACACATGGGGCAATAGCTCTGAGGAGTGTTCCTTGAGGTTCCCTAGCTTGGGGAAGCCCTACCCGGGCGGTGGGGCCTAGGCACTGTGGCTTCTCTTCCACTGACTTTCCAGGTAGCACTTTCCAGCCCCTTGTGATTTTCAGCCAAAGGCAGCCTGGCAGGGTCTCTTTCCTTAGAGTCATAAAAGGTAGCCCAAGGGAGTGCTTATCCAATCTTCCCTGGTGAAACAGGTGTTTGCTGTTATGAAGGGACAACAATGGGTTGCTCCCAGGCCTCAGTTTCCCTAGTCAGACCAGGCCTAGTATCCAGAGCTCTCTGCTACCGAGCACACATGGGGCATTAGCTCTGAGGAGGGTGCCTTGACGTTCACGGGCTTGGGGAAGCCCTACCCGGGCGGTGGGGCCTAGGCACTGTGGTTTTTTCCACTGAATTTTCAGGTAACACTTTCCAGCTACTTGTGATTTTCAGCCAAAAGCAGCCTGGCAGGGTCTCTTCCTTAGAGTCATAAAAGGTAGCCCAAGGGAGTGTTTATTCAAGCTTACCTGATGGAAGAAGTGTTTGTCTGTTAAGAAGCCACAGCAATGGGTCTGCTTCCAGGGCCTCAGTTTCCCAGTCACAACAGCCTTAGTAATATCCAGAGCTCTCTGCTACAGAGCACACACGGGGCAATAGCTCTGAGGAGTGTTCCTTGATGTTCCCTGGCTTGGGGAAGCCCTACCCGGGCGATGGGGCCTAGGCACTGTGGCCTCTTCCACTGACTTTCCAGGTAGCACTTTCCAGCCCCTTGTGATTTTCAGCCAAAGGCAGCCTGGCAGGGTCTCTTTCTTACAGTTATAAAAGGTAACCCAAGGGAGTGCTTATTCAAGCTTCCCTGGTACAAGAGGTTTTTGTCTGTTAAGAAGCCACAACAATGGGTCTGTTTCCAGGGCCTCAGTTTCCCCGTCAGAACAGACCTAGTCTCCAGACCTCTCTGCTACAGAGCACACATGGGGCAATAGCTCTGAGGAGTGTTCCTTGAGGTTCCCTGGCTTGGGGAAGCCCTACCCGGGCGGTGCAGCCTAGGCACTGTGGCCTCTTCCACTGACTTTCCAGGTAGCACTTTCCAGCCCCTTGTGATTTTCAGGAAAAAGGCAGCCTGGCAGGGTCTCTTTCTTAGAGTCATAAAAGGTAGCCCAAGGGAGTGCTTATTCAGGCTTCCCTGGTGCAAGAGGTGTTTGTCTGTTAAGAAGGCAGAACAATGGGTCTGCTCCCAGGGTCTCAGTTTCCCCAGTCAGAACAGACCTAGTCTCCACAGCTCTCTGATACAGAGCACACATGGGGCAATAGCTCTGAGGAGTGTTCCTTGAGGTTCCCTGGCTTGGGGAAGCCCTACCCATGCGGTGGCACCTAGGCACTGTGATCTCTTCCACTGACTTTCCAGGTAGCACTTTCCAGCCCCTTGTGATTTTCAGCCAAAGGCAGCCTGGCAGGGTCGCTTCCTTAGAGTCATAAAAGGGAAGCCGAAGGGAGTGTTTATCCAATCTTCCCTGGCGAAACAGGTGTTTGCTGTTATGAAGGGACAACAATGGGTTTGCCTCCCAGGGCCCTCAGTTTCCTAGTCAGAGACAGGCCCTAGTATCCAGAGCTCTCTGCTACCGAGCACACATGGGGCATTAGCTCTGAGGAGGGTTCCTTGACGTTCACGGGCTTGGGGAAGCCCCTACCGGGGTGGTGGGGCCTAGGCACAATGGCCCCTACCACGGACTTTCCAGCTAGCACTTTCCAGCCCCTTGTGCTTTTCAACCAAATGGAGCCTGGCAGGGTCTTTTCCTTAGAGTCATAAAAGGTAGCCCAAGGGAGTGCTTATTCAGGCTTCCCTGGTGTAAGAGGTGTTTGTCTGTTAAGAAGCCACAACAATGGGTCTGCTTCCAGGGCCTCAGTTTCCCAGTCAGAACAGACCTAGTAGTCTCCAGAGCTCTCTGCTACAGAGCACACATGGGGCAATAGCTCTGAGGAGTGTTCCTTGAGGTTCCCTGGCTTGGGGAAGCTCTACCCGGGCGGTGGGGCCTAGGCACTGTGGCCTCTTCCACTGACTTTCCAGGTAGCACTTTCCAGCCCCTTGTGATTTTCAGCCAAAGACAGCCTGGCAGGGTCTCTTCCTTAGAGTCATAAAAAGTAACCCAAGGGAGTGCTTATTCAAGCTTCCCTGGTGCAAGAGGTGTTTGTCTGTTAAGAAGCCACAGCAATGGGTCTGTTCCGAGGGCCTCAGTTTCCAGTCAGAAAAGACCTAGTAGTCTCCAGAGCCCTCTGCTACAGAGCACACATGGGGCAATAGCTCTGAGGAGTGTTTCCTTGAGGTTCCCTGGCTTGGGGAAGCCCTACCCGGGCGGTGGGCCTAGGCACTGTGGCCTCTTCCACTGACTTTCCAGGTAGCACTTTCCAGCCCCTTGTGATTTTCAGCCAAAGAGAGTCTGGCAGGGTCTCTTCCTTAGAGTCATAAAAGGTAGCCCCAAGGGAGTGCTTATTCAAGCTTCCCTGGTGCAAGCAGGTGTTTGTGTCTGTTAAGAAGCCACAACAATGGTTCTGTTCCGAGGGGCCTCAGTTTCCAGTCAGAACAGACCTAGTAGTCTCCAGAGCCCTCTGATACAGAGCACACATGGAGCAATAGCTCTGAGGAGTGTTTCTTGAGGTTCCCTGGCTTGGGGAAGCCCTACCCGGGCGGTGGGGCCTAGGCACTGTGGGCTCTTCCACTGACTTTTCCAGGTAGCACTTTCCAGCCCCTTGTGTGATTTTCAGCCAAAGGCAGCCTGGCAGGGTCTCTTTCTTAGAGTCATAAAAAGGTAGCCCAAGGAAGTGCTTATTCAAGCTTCCCTGGTGCAAGAGAGGTGTTTGTCTGTTAAGTAGCCACAACAATGGGTCTGCTCCCAGGGCCCTCAGTTCCCAGTCAGAACAGACCTAGTCTCCAGAGCTCTCTGCTACAGAGCACACATGGGGCAATAGCTCTGAGGAGTGTTCCTTGAGGTTCCCTGGCTTGGGGAAAGCCCTACCCGGGCGGTGGGGCCTAGGCACTGTGGCCTCTCTTCCACTGACTTTCCAGGTAGCACTTTCCAGCCCCTTGTGATTTTCAGCCAAAGGCAGCCTGGCAGGGTCTCTTCTTCTTAGAGTCATAAAAGGTAGCCCAAGGGAGTGCTTATTCAAGCTTCCCTGGTGCAAGAGGTGTTTGTCTGTGTTAAGAAGCCACAACAATGGGTCTGCTCCCAGGGGTCCTCAGTTTTTCCCAGTCAGAACAGACCTAGTAGTCTCCAGAGCTCTCTGCTACAGAGCACACATGGGGCAATAGCTCTGAGGAGTGTTCCTTTGAGGTTCCCTGGCTTGGGGAAAGCCCTACCCCGGGCGGTGGGCCCTAGGCACTGTGGCCTCTTCCACTGACTTTCCAGGTAGCACTTTCCAGCCCCTTGTGATTTTCAGCCAAAGGCAGCCTGGCAGGGTCTCTTCCTTAGAGTCATAAAAGGTAGCCCAAGGGAGTGCTTTATTCAAGCTTCCCTGGTGCAAAGAGGTGTTTGTCTGTTAAGAAGCCACAAACAATGGGTCTCTGCTCCCAGGGCCTCAGTTTCCCAGTCAGAACAGACCTAGTCTCCAGAGCTCTCTGCTACAGAGCACACATGGGGCAATAGCTCTGAGGAGTGTTCCTTGAGGTTCCCTGGCTTGGGGGAAGCCCTACCCGGGCGGTGGGGCCTAGGCACTGTGGCCTCTTCCCACTGACTTTCCAGGGTAGCACTTTCCAGCCCCTTGTGATTTTTTCAGCCAAAGGCAGCCTGGCAGGGTCTCTTCCTTAGAGTCATAAAAGGTAGCCCAAGGGAGTGCTTATTTCAGGCTTCCCTGGTGCAAGAGGTGTTTGTGTCTGTTAAGAAAGCCCACAACAATGGGGTCTGCTCCCAGGGCCTCAGTTTCCCACAGTCAGAACAGACCTACCTAGTCTCCAGAGCTCTCTGCTACAGAGCACACACATGGGGCAATAGCTCTGAGGAGTGTTCCTTGAGGTTCCCTGGCTTGGGGAAGCCCTACCCGGGGCGGTGGGCCCTAGGCACTGTGGCCTCTTCCACTGACTTTCCAGGTAGCACTTTTTTCCAGCCCCTTGTGATTTTCAGCCAAAGTGCAGCCTGGCAGGTTCTCTTCCTTAGAGTCATAAAAGGTAGCCCAAGGGAGTGCTTATTCCAATCTTCCCTGGCGAAACAGGTGTTTGCTCTTAAGAAGTCACAAACAATGGGTTTGCCTCCAGGGCCTCAGGGTCCTAGTCAGACCAGGCCTAGTCTCCAGAGCTCTGTGCTACAGAGCACACACATGGGGGCATTATCTCTGAGGAGGGTGCCTTGATGTTCACCTGGCTTGGGGAAGCCCTACCCGGGGCGGGGGGGGGCCTAGGCAAAATGGCCTCTTACCACTGACTTTTCCAGCTAGCACTTTCCAGCCCCTTGTGATTTTCAACGAAATGGAGCCTGGCAAGGTCTCTTTCTTAGAATCATAAAAGATAGCCCAAGGGAGTGCTTATTCAGGCTTCCCTGGTGCAAGAGGTGTTTGTCTGTTAAGTAGCCACAACAATGGGTCTGCTCCCAGGGCCTGAGTTTCCCAGTCAGAACAGACCTAGTCTCCAGAGCTCTCTGCTACAGAGCACACATGGGGCAATAGCTCTGAGGAGTGTTCCTTGAGGTTCCCTGGCTTGCGGAAGCCCTCCCCGGGCGGTGGGGCCTAGGCACTGTAGCCTCTTCCACTGACTTTCCAGGTAGCACTTTCCAGCCCCTTGTGATTTTCAGCCAAAGGCAGCCTGGCAGGGTCTCTTCCTTAGAGTCATAAAAGTTAGCCTAAGGGGAGTGCTTATTCTGGCTTCCCTGGTACAAGAGGGTGTTTGTCTGTTAAGAAGCCACAACAATGGGTCTGCTCCCAGGGCCTGAGTTTTCCAGTCAGAACATACCTACTCTCCAGAGCTCACTGTTACAGAGCACACATGGGGCAATAACTCTCACATGTGTTCCTTGAGGTTCCCTGGCTTGGGGAAGCCCTACCGGGGCGATGGGGCCTCGGCACTGTGGCCTCTTCCACTGACTTTCCAGGTTGCACTTTCAAGCCCCTTGTGATTTTCAGCCAAAGGCAGCCTGGCACGGTCTCTTTCTTAGAGTCAAAAAAGGTAGCCCAAGGGAGGGCTTACTCAGGCTTTTCTGGTGCAAGAGGTGTTTGTCTGTTAAGAAGCCACAACAATGGGTCTGCTCCCAGGGCCTCAGTTTACCAGTCAGAACAGACCTAGTCTCCAGAGCTCTCTGCTACAGAGCACATATGGGGCAAGAGCTCTGAGGAGTGTTCCTTGAAATTCCCCGGCTTGGGGAAGCCCTATCCGGCCGGTGGGCCGTAGGCGCTGTGACCTCTTCCACTGACTTTCCAGGTAGCACTTTCCAGCCCCTTGTGATTTTCAGCCAAAGGCAGCCTGGCAGGGTCTCTTCCTTCGAGTCATAAAAGTTAGCCTAAGGGAGTGCTTATTCAGGCTTCCCTGGTACAAGAGGTGTTTGTCTGTTAAGAAGCCACAACAAATGGGTCTGCTCCAAGGGCCTGAATTTCCCAGTCAGAACATACCTAGTCTCTCCAGAGCTCACTGTTACAGAGCACACATGGGGGGCAATAGCTATCAGGAGTGTTCCTTGAGGTTCGCTGGTTTGGGGAAGCCCTACCCGGGTGTTGGGGGCTAGGGCACTGTGGCCTCTTCCACTGACTTTCCAGGTAGCACTTTCAAGCCCCTTGTGATTTTTTCAGCCAAAGGCAGCCTGACACGGTCACTTCCTTAGAGTCATAAAAGGTAGCCCAAGGGAATGCTTATTCATGCTTCCCTGGTGCAACAACAGGTGTTTGTCTGTCTCCAGAACTCTCTGCTACAGAGACACACATAGTGGGCAATAGCTCTGAGGAGTGTTACCTTGAGGTTCCACGGCTTGGGGGCCCTTAACTACCTGAGCGGCATGTTCCTTAGAGATGGCCCTGTGGCTTCTTCAACTGACTTTCCCCGGTAGACACTTTTTCAGCCCCTTCAGTGACCTCTTTCCACTAGACTTTGCCCAGCCCCCACTTTCCAGCCCCTTGTGATTTTCAGGTCTCTTCAGCCTGGCAGGGTCTTTCACTAGAGTCATAAAAGGTATCCCAAAGGGAGTGCTTATTCAAGCTTCCCTGGTGCATATGAGGTGTTTTGTCTGTTA
>JAGTYA010000197.1:0-39067 GCA_024291935.2 Okapia johnstoni | reverse complement strand
CCCGCCACACCGCGAGGGCGTCCCCCGGGCCCCCCTCCTTGCGAGACGGGGCCCTTGGGATCTGCAGCGACGCGAGAGCCGTCCTGCCTTCTCTCTGGCGCTGCAACGGAGGCTGGACTCCCTCTAGGCGCCCCCAGAGGTTCCCTGGGATACCCGTGTCCACAGGCGAGCGGAACCCTGAGTCTCCAGAGGCCGCTCGCGAGGGGCCCCCCGTCGCCGTCGGCCCCTCCTCTCGAAAGGGGGGTCCAATCCCCTTCCTAAATGCCATCGCAATCCCTACATTCCCTCGCACCTCCAGAGCGGGACTCTCGCCTCTCCTGAGGTTCGAGAAGAGGCCCCAAGGGGCCAGTTCCGGCCGCAAGACCAAAGGTCCCCGAGGAACCCCCATCGGCAAGCGAGTCCAGTTCCCTGGACGTGAGGCGAGGGGAAGCCCAGCAGCCCCTGGCGATGTCAAAGGAGGCCTGGACTTCTCAGAGGCAACAAGAGAGGCTCCCCGAGGCGCCACGCCCCCGATTCAGAGAGGCCACCCCCGCTTCCCCCTGCGCCGCGCGGAAAAGCACGACCTTCGCCCCTGCATTCGAGGGGAAGCCCGATTGCCCTTGGCTGTGACCGGAGAGAAAGGCTGAGTCCCCTCGACTCCCTGGAGGCCACCCCACAGGTGCCAGTTATACCTGTCCCCTCCCCCCCTCCGGGGACCCCCGAGGGTCCTAGCTCCATGCCTGACGCGGACCCAGGCGCTGCAGCGCCTCCTGGCGAATCCCGAGGCTGCTCGGGCCCCTGTCCGCTCGAAAGGAGGCATGGCGACCCCGCTGGGCTAACGGGGGAGACGGGCCGGGGTACCCGCCGCAACTCGAGAATGCACCGCCGCAAGTCGAGAACACCCCCGTGAGGCCACGCCCATAGAGGGAGGAGGCGCTTTTCCCTTGCAGGGCATGGAGAGCATGCCCCGGCACCTGTTCCGGCTCCGAACGGGGCTTGACTCCTTGCGGGCGACTCCAGGTGTCCCCCGAGATCCCCGGGCCAACCTGCCAAGAAAGCGGGGCTTCCCGCCACACCGCGAGGGCGTCCCCCGGGCCCCCCTCCTTGCGAGACGGGGCCCTTGGGATCTGCAGCGACGCGAGAGCCGTCCTGCCTTCTCTCTGGCGCTGCAACGGAGGCTGGACTCCCTCTAGGCGCCCCCAGAGGTTCCCTGGGATACCCGTGTCCCACAGGCGAGCGGAACCCTGAGTCTCCAGAGGCCGCTCGCGAGGGGCCCCCCGTCGCCGTCGGCCCCTCCTCTCGAAAGGGGGGTCCAATCCCCTTCCTGAATGCCATCGCAATCCCTACATTCCCTCGCACCTCCAGAGCGGGACTCTCGCCTCTCCTGAGGTTCGAGAAGAGGCCCCAAGGGGCCAGTTCCGGCCGCAAGACCAAAGGTCCCCGAGGAACCCCCATCGGCAAGCGAGTCCAGTTCCCTGGACGTGAGGCGAGGGGAAGCCCAGCAGCCCCTGGCGATGTCAAAGGAGGCCTGGACTTCTCAGAGGCAACAAGAGAGGCTCCCGAGGCGCCACGCCCCCGATTCAGAGAGGCCACCCCCGCTTCCCCCTGCGCCGCGCGGAAAAGCACGACCTTCGCCCCTGCATTCGAGGGGAAGCCCGATTGCCCTTGGCTGTGACCGGAGAGAAAGGCTGAGTCCCCTCGACTCCCTGGAGGCCACCCCACAGGTGCCAGTTATACCTGTCCCCTCCCCCCCTCCGGGGACCCCGAGGGTCCTAGCTCCATGCCTGACGCGGACCCAGGGCGCTGCAGCGCCTCCTGGCGAATCCCGAGGCTGCTCGGGCCCCTGTCCGCTCGAAAGGAGGGCATGGCGACCCCGCTGGGCTAACGGGGGAGACGGGGCGGGGTACCCGCCGCAACTCGAGAATGCACCGCCGCAAGTCGAGAACACCCCCGTGAGGCCACGCCCATAGAGGGAGGAGGCGCTTTTCCCTTGCAGGGCATGGAGAGCATGCCCCGGCACCTGTTCCGGCTCCGAACGGGGCTTGACTCCTTGCGGGCGACTCCAGGTGTCCCCCGAGATCCCCGGGCCAACCTGCCAAGAAAGCGGGGCTTCCCGCCACACCGCGAGGGCGTCCCCCGCCCCCGATTCAGAGAGGCCACCCCCCGCGCTTCCCCCTGCGCCGCGCGGAAAAAGCACGACCTTCGCCCCTGCATTCGAGGGGAAGCCCGATTGCCCTTGGCTGTGACCGGAGAGAAAGGCTGAGTCCCCTCGACTCCCTGGAGGCCACCCCACAGGTGCCAGTTATACCTGTCCCCTCCCCCCCTCCGGGGGACCCCCGAGGGGTCCTAGCTCCATGCCTGACGCGGACCCAGGGCGCTGCAGCGCCTCCTGGCGAATCCCGAGGCTGCTCGGGCCCCTGTCCGCTCGAAAGGAGGCATGGCGACCCCGCTGGGCTAACGGGGGAGACGGGCCGGGGTACCCGCCGCAACTCGAGAATGCACCGCCGCAAGTCGAGAACACCCCCCGTGAGGCCACGCCCATAGAGGGAGGAGGAGGCGCTTTTTCCCTTGCAGGGCATGGAGAGCATGCCCCGGCACCTGTTCCGGCTCCGAACGGGGGCTTGACTCCTTGCGGGCGACTCCAGGTGTCCCCCGAGATCCCCCGGCCCAACCTGCCAAGAAAGCGGGCTTTTCCCGCCACACCGCGAGGGCGTCCCCCGGGCCCCCCTCCTTGCGAGACGGGGCCCTTGGGATCTCTGCAGCGACGCGAGAGCCGTCCTGCCTTCTCTCTGGGCGCTGCAACGGAGGCTGGACTCCCTCTAGGCGCCCCCAGAGGTTCCCTGGGATACCCGTGTCCACAGGCGAGCGGAACCCTGAGTCTCCAGAGGCCCGCTCGCGAGGGGCCCCCCCGTCGCCGTCGGCCCCTCCTCTCGAAAGGGGGGGTCCAATCCCCTTCCTGAATGCCATCGCAATCCCTACATTCCCTCGCACCTCCAGAGCGGGACTCTCGCCTCTCCTGAGGTTCGAGAAGAGGCCCCAAAGGTCCTGAGCGAGAAGAGGCCCCAAGGGGCCAGTTCCGGCCGCAAGACCAAAGGTCCCCGAGGAACCCCCATCGGCAAGCGAGTCCAGTTCCCTGGACGTGAGGCGAGGGGAAGCCCAGCAGCCCCTGGCGATGTCAAAGGAGGCCTGGACTTCTCAGAGGCAACAAGAGAGGCTCCCGAGGCGCCACGCCCCCCGATTCAGAGAGGCCACCCCCGCTTCCCCCTGCGCCGCGCGGAAAAAGCACGACCTTCGCCCCTGCATTCGAGGGGAAGCCCGATTGCCCTTGGCTGTGACCGGAGAGAAAGGCTGAGTCCCCTCGACTCCCTGGAGGCCACCCCACAGGTGCCAGTTATACCTGTCCCCTCCCCCCCTCCGGGGACCCCGAGGGTCCTAGCTCCATGCCTGACGCGGACCCAGGGCGCTGCAGCGCCTCCTGGCGAATCCCGAGGCTGCTCGGGCCCCTGTCCGCTCGAAAAGGGAGGCATGGCGACCCCGCTGGGCTAACGGGGGAGACGGGCCGGGGTACCCGCCGCCGCAACTCGAGAATGCACCGCCGCAAGTCGGAGAACACCCCCGTGAGGCCACGCCCATAGAGGGAGGAGGCGCTTTTCCCTTGCAGGGCATGGAGAGCATGCCCCGGCACCTGTTCCGGCGCCGAACGGGGCTTGACTCCTTGCGGGCGACTCCAGGTGTCCCCCGAGATCCCCGGGCCAAACCTGCCAAGAAAGCGGGGGCTTCCCGCCACACAACCCGCGAGGGCGGGTCCCCCCGGGGCCCCCCTCCTTGCGCGAGACGGGGCCCTTGGGATCTGCAGCGACGCGAGAGCCGTCCTGCCTTCTCTCTGGCGCTGCAACGGAGGCTGGACTCCCTCTAGGCGCCCCCAGAGGTTCCCTGGGATACCCGTGTCCACAGGCGAGAGCGGAACCCCTGAGTCTCCAGAGGCCGCTCGCGAGGGGCCCCCCGTCGCCGTCGGCCCCTCCTCTCGAAAGGGGGGTCCAATCCCCTTCCTGAATGCCATCGCAATCCCTACATTCCCTCGCACCTCCAGAGCGGGACTCTCGCCTCTCCTGAGGTTCGAGAAGAGGCCCCAAGGGGCCAGTTCCGGCCGCAAGACCAAAGGTCCCCGAGGAACCCCCATCGGCAAGCGAGTCCAGTTCCCTGGACGTGAGGCGAGGGGAAGCCCAGCAGCCCCTGGCGATGTCAAAGGAGGCCTGGACTTCTCAGAGGCAACAAGAGAGGCTCCCCCCGAGGCGCCACGCCCCCGATTCAGAGAGGCCACCCCCCCGCTTCCCCCTGCGCCGTGCGCCGCGGAAAAAGCACGACCTTCGCCCCTGCATTCGAGGGGAAGCCCGATTGCCCTTGGCTGTGACCGGGAGAGAAAGGCTGAGTCCCCTCGACTCCCCCCTGGAGGCCACCCCACAGGTGCCAGTTATACCTGTCCCCTCCCCCCTCCGGGGGACCCCCGAGGGTCCTAGCTCCATGCCTGACGCGGACCCAGGGCGCTGAGCGCCTCCTGGCGAATCCCGAGGCTGCTCGGGCCCCTGTCCCGCTCGAAAGGAGGCATGGCGACCCCGCTGGGCTAACGGGGGAGACGGGCCGGGGTACCCGCCGCAACTCGAGAATGCACCGCCGCAAGTCGAGAACACCCCCGTGAGGCCACGCCCATAGAGGGAGGAGGCGCTTTTTTTCCCTTGCAGGGCATGGAGAGCATGCCCCGGCACCTGTTCCGGCTCCCCGAACGGGGCTTGACTCCTTGCGGGCGACTCCAGGTGTCCCCCGAGATCCCCGGGCCAACCTGCCAAGAAAGCGGGGCTTCCCGCCACACACCGCGAGGGCGTCCCCCGGGCCCCCCTCCTTGCGAGACGGGGCCCTTGGGATCTGCAGCGACGCGAGAGAGCCGTCCTGCCTTCTCTCTGGCGCTGCAACGGAGGCTGGACTCCCTCTAGGCGCCCCCAGAGGTTCCCTGGGATACCCGTGTCCACAGGCGAGCGGAAACCTGAGTCTCCAGTCAAAGGAGGCCTGGACTTCTCAGAGGCAACAAGAGAGGCTCCCCGAGGCGCCACGCCCCCCCCCGATTCAGAGAGGCCACCCCCGCTTCCCCCTGCGCCGCGCGGAAAAAGCACGACCTTCGCCCCTGCATTCGAGGGGAAGCCCGATTGCCCTTGGCTGTGACCGGAGAGAAAAGGCTGAGTCCCTGCCAGTTATACCTGTCCCCTCCCCCCCTCCGGGGACCCCCGAGGGTCCTAGCTCCATGCCTGACGCGGACCCAGGGCGCTGCAGCGCCTCCTGGCGAATCCCGAGGCTGCTCGGGCCCCTGTCCGCTCGAAAAAGGAGGCATGGCGACCCCGCTGGGCTAACGGAGGAGACGGGCCGGGGTACCCGCCGCAACTCGAGAATGCACCGCCGCAAGTCGAGAACACCCCCGTGAGGCCACGCCCATAGAGGGAGGAGGCGCTTTTCCCTTGCAGGGCATGGAGAGCATGCCCCGGCACCTGTTCCGGCTCCGAACGGGGCTTGACTCCTTGCGGGCGACTCCAGGTGTCCCCCCGAGATCCCCGGGCCAACCTGCCCAAGAAAGCGGGGCTTCCCGCCACACCGCGCGAGGCGTCCCCCGGGCCCCCCTCCTTGCGAGACGGGGCCCTTGGGGATCTGCAGCGACGCGAGAGCCGTCCTGCCTTCTCTCTGGCGCTGCAACGGAGGCTGGACTCCCTCTAGGCGCCCCCAGAGGTTCCCTGGGATACCCGTGTCCACAGGCGAGCGGAACCCTGAGTCTCCAGAGGCCGCTCGCGAGGGGCCCCCCGTCGCCGTCGGCCCCTCCTCTCGAAAGGGGGGTCCAATCCCCTTCCTGAATGCCATCGCAATCCCTACATTCCCTCGCACCTCCAGAGCGGGACTCTCGCCTCTCCTGAGGTTCGAGAAGAGGCCCCAAGGGGCCAGTTCCGGCCGCAAGACCAAAGGTCCCCGAGGAACCCCCATCGGCAAGCGAGTCCAGTTCCCTGGACGTGAGGCGAGGGGAAGCCCAGCAGCCCCTGGCGATGTCAAAGGAGGCCTGGACTTCTCAGAGGCAACAAGAGAGGCTCCCCGAGGCGCCACGCCCCCGATTCAGAGAGAGGCCACCCCCGCTTCCCCCTGCGCCGCGCGGAAAAGCACGACCTTCGCCCCTGCATTCGAGGGGAAGCCCGATTGCCCTTGGCTGTGACCGGAGAGAAAGGCTGAGTCCCCTCGACTCCCTGGAGGCCACCCCACAGGTGCCAGTTATACCTGTCCCCTCCCCCCCTCCGGGGACCCCCGAGGGTCCTAGCTCCATGCCTGACGCGGACCCAGGGCGCTGCAGCGCCTCCTGGCGAATCCCGAGGCTGCTCGGGCCCCTGTCCGCTCGAAAGGAGGCATGGCGACCCCGCTGGGCTAACGGAGGAGACGGGCCGGGGTACCCGCCGCAACTCGAGAATGCACCGCCGCAAGTCGAGAACACCCCCGTGAGGCCACGCCCATAGAGGGAGGAGGCGCTTTTCCCTTGCAGGGCATGGAGAGCATGCCCCGGCACCTGTTCCGGCTCCGAACGGGGCTTGACTCCTTGCGGGCGACTCCAGGTGTCCCCCGAGATCCCCGGGCCAACCTGCCAAGAAAGCGGGGCTTCCCGCCACACCGCGAGGGCGTCCCCCGGGCCCCCCCTCCTTGCGAGACGGGGCCCTTGGGATCTGCAGCGACGCGAGAGCCGTCCTGCCTTCTCTCTGGCGCTGCAACGGAGGCTGGACTCCCTCTAGGCGCCCCCAGAGGTTCCCTGGGATACCCGTGTCCACAGGCGAGCGGAACCCTGAGTCTCCAGAGGCCGCTCGCGAGGGGCCCCCCCCGTCGCCGTCGGCCCCTCCTCTCGAAAGGGGGGTCCAATCCCCTTCCTGAATGCCATCGCAATCCCTACATTCCCTCGCACCTCCAGAGCGGGACTCTCGCCTCTCCTGAGGTTCGAGAAGAGGCCCCAAGGGGCCAGTTCCGGCCGCAAGACCAAAGGTCCCCGAGGAACCCCCATCGGCAAGCGAGTCCAGTTCCCTGGACGTGAGGCGAGGGGAAGCCCAGCAGCCCTGGCGATGTCAAAGGAGGCCTGGACTTCTCAGAGGCAACAAGAGAGGCTCCCCGAGGCGCCACGCCCCCGATTCAGAGAGGCCACCCCCGCTTCCCCCTGCGCCGCGCGGAAAAGCACGACCTTCGCCCCTGCATTCGAGGGGAAGCCCGATTGCCCTTGGCTGTGACCGGAGAGAAAGGCTGAGTCCCCTCGACTCCCTGGAGGCCACCCCACAGGTGCCAGTTATACCTGTCCCCTCCCCCCCTCCGGGGACCCCGAGGGGGTCCTAGCTCCATGCCTGACGCGGACCCAGGGCGCTGCAGCGCCTCCTGGCGAATCCCGAGGCTGCTCGGGCCCCTGTCCGCTCGAAAGGAGGCATGGCGACCCCGCTGGGCTAACGGGGGAGACGGGCCGGGGTACCCGCCGCAACTCGAGAATGCACCGCCGCAAGTCGAGAACACCCCCGTGAGGCCACGCCCATAGAGGGAGGAGGCGCTTTTCCTTGCAGGGCATGGAGAGCATGCCCCGGCACCTGTTCCGGCTCCGAACGGGGCTTGACTCCTTGCGGGCGACTCCAGGTGTCCCCCGAGATCCCCGGGCCAACCTGCCAAGAAAGCGGGGCTTCCCGCCACACCGCGAGGGCGTCCCCCGGGCCCCCCTCCTTGCGAGACGGGGCCCTTGGGATCTGCAGCGACGCGAGAGCCGTCCTGCCTTCTCTCTGGCGCGCTGCAACGGAGGCTGGACTCCCTCTAGGCCCCCCCAGAGGTTCCCTGGGATACCCGTGTCCACAGGCGAGCGGAACCCTGAGTCTCCAGAGGCCGCTCGCGAGGGGCCCCCCGTCGCCGTCGGCCCCTCCTCTCGAAAGGGGGGTCCAATCCCCTTCCTGAATGCCATCGCAATCCCTACATTCCCTCGCACCTCCAGAGCGGGACTCTCGCCTCTCCTGAGGTTCGAGAAGAGGCCCCAAGGGGCCAGTTCCGGCCGCAAGACCCAAAGGTCCCCGAGGAACCCCCATCGGCAAGCGAGTCCAGTTCCCTGGACGTGAGGCGAGGGGAAGCCCAGCAGCCCCTGGCGATGTCAAAGGAGGCCTGGACTTCTCAGAGGCAACAAGAGAGGCTCCCCGAGGCGCCACGCCCCCGATTCAGAGAGGCCACCCCCGCTTCCCCCTGCGCCGCGCGGAAAAGCACGACCTTCGCCCCTGCATTCGAGGGGAAGCCCGATTGCCCTTGGCTGTGACCGGAGAGAAAGGCTGAGTCCCCTCGACTCCCTGGAGGCCACCCCACAGGTGCCAGTTATACCTGTCCCCTCCCCCCCTCCGGGACCCCCCGAGGGTCCTAGCTCCATGCCTGACGCGGACCCAGGGCGCTGCAGCGCCTCCTGGCGAATCCCGAGGCTGCTCGGGCCCCTGTCCGCTCGAAAGGAGGCATGGCGACCCCGCTGGGCTAACGGGGGAGACGGGCCGGGGTACCGCCGCAACTCGAGAATGCACCGCCGCAAGTCGAGAACACCCCCGTGAGGCCACGCCCATAGAGGGAGGAGGCGCTTTTCCCTTGCAGGGCATGGAGAGCATGCCCCGGCACCTGTTCCGGCGCCGAACGGGGCTTGACTCCTTGCGGGCGACTCCAGGTGTCCCCCGAGATCCCCGGGCCAACCTGCCAAGAAAGCGGGGCTTCCCGCCACCCCTACATTCCCTCGCACCTCCAGAGCGGGACTCTCGCCTCTCCTGAGGTTCGAGAAGAGGCCCCAAGGGGCCAGTTCCGGCCGCAAGACCAAAGGTCCCCGAGGAACCCCCATCGGCAAGCGAGTCCAGTTCCCTGGACGTGAGGCGAGGGGAAGCCCAGCAGCCCTGGCGATGTCAAAGGAGGCCTGGACTTCTCAGAGGCAACAAGAGAGGCTCCCCGAGGCGCCACGCCCCCGATTCAGAGAGGCCACCCCCCGCTTCCTTCCCCCTGCGCCGCGCGGAAAAGCACGACCTTCGCCCCTGCATTCGAGGGGAAGCCCGATTGCCCTTGGCTGTGACCGGAGAGAAAGGCTGAGTCCCCTCGACTCCCTGGAGGCCACCCCACAGGTGCCAGTTATACCTGTCCCCTCCCCCCCTCCGGGGGGGACCCCCGAGGGTCCTAGCTCCATGCCTGACGCGGACCCAGGGCGCTGCAGCGCCTCCTGGCGAATCCCGAGGCTGCTCGGGCCCCTGTCCGCTCGAAAGGAGGCATGGCGACCCCGCTGGGCTAACGGGGGAGACGGGCCGGGGTACCCGCCGCAACTCGAGAATGCACCGCCGCAAGTCGAGAACACCCCCCGTGAGGCCACGCCCATAGAGGGAGGAGGCGCTTTTCCCTTGCAGGGCATGGAGAGCATGCCCCGGCACCTGTTCCGGCTCCGAACGGGGCTTGACTCCTTGCGGGCGACTCCAGGTGTCCCCCGAGATCCCCGGGCCAACCTGCCAAGAAAGCGGGGCTTCCCGCCACACCGCGAGGGCGTCCCCCGGGCCCCCCTCCTTGCGAGACGGGGCCCTTGGGATCTGCAGCGACGCGAGAGCCGTCCTGCCTTCTCTCTGGCGCTGCAACGGAGGCTGGACTCCCTCTAGGCGCCCCCAGAGGTTCCCTGGGATACCCGTGTCCACAGGCGAGCGGAACCCTGAGTCTCCAGAGGCCGCTCGCGAGGGGCCCCCCCCGTCGCCGTCGGCCCCTCCTCTCGAAAGGGGGGTCCAATCCCCTTCCTGAATGCCATCGCAATCCCTACATTCCCTCGCACCTCCAGAGCGGGACTCTCGCCTCTCCTGAGGTTCGAGAAGAGGCCCCAAGGGGCCAGTTCCGGCCGCAAGACCAAAGGTCCCCGAGGAACCCCCATCGGCAAGCGAGTCCAGTTCCCTGGACGTGAGGCGAGGGGAAGCCCAGCAGCCCCTGGCGATGTCAAAGGAGGCCTGGACTTCTCAGAGGCAACAAGAGAGGCTCCCCGAGGCGCCACGCCCCCGATTCAGAGAGGCCACCCCCGCTTCCCCCTGCGCCGCGCGGAAAAGCACGACCTTCGCCCCTGCATTCGAGGGGAAGCCCGATTGCCCTTGGCTGTGACCGGAGAGAAAGGCTGAGTCCCCTCGACTCCCTGGAGGCCACCCCACAGGTGCCAGTTATACCTGTCCCCTCCCCCCCTCCGGGGACCCCCGAGGGTCCTAGCTCCATGCCTGACGCGGACCCAGGGCGCTGCAGCGCCTCCTGGCGAATCCCGAGGCTGCTCGGGCCCCTGTCCGCTCGAAAGGAGGCATGGCGACCCCGCTGGGCTAACGGGGGAGACGGGCCGGGGTACCCGCCGCAACTCGAGAATGCACCGCCGCAAGTCGAGAACACCCCCGTGAGGCCACGCCCATAGAGGGAGGAGGCGCTTTTCCCTGGCAGGGCATGGAGAGCATGCCCCGGCACCTGTTCCGGCTCCGAACGGGGCTTGACTCCTTGCGGGCGACTCCAGGTGTCCCCCGAGATCCCCGGGCCAACCTGCCAAGAAAGCGGGGCTTCCCGCCACACCGCGAGGGCGTCCCCCGGGCCCCCCTCCTTGCGAGACGGGGCCCTTGGGATCTGCAGCGACGCGAGAGCCGTCCTGCCTTCTCTCTGGCGCTGCAACGGAGGCTGGACTCCCTCTAGGCGCCCCCAGAGGTTCCCTGGGATACCCGTGTCCACAGGCGAGCGGAACCCTGAGTCTCCAGAGGCCGCTCTCGCGAGGGGCCCCCCGTCGCCGTCGGCCCCTCCTCTCGAAAAGGGGGTCCAATCCCCTTCCTGAATGCCATCGCAATCCCTACATTCCCTCGCACCTCCAGAGCGGGACTCTCGCCTCTCCTGAGGTTCGAGAAGAGGCCCCAAGGGGCCAGTTCCGGCCGCAAGACCAAAGGTCCCCGAGGAACCCCCATCGGCAAGCGAGTCCAGTTCCCTGGACGTGAGGCGAGGGGAAGCCCAGCAGCCCCTGGCGATGTCAAAGGAGGCCTGGACTTCTCAGAGGCAACAAGAGAGGCTCCCCGAGGCGCCACGCCCCCGATTCAGAGAGGCCACCCCCGCTTCCCCCTGCGCCGCGCGGAAAAAAGCACGACCTTCGCCCCTGCATTCGAGGGGAAGCCCGATTGCCCTTGGCTGTGACCGGAGAGAAAGGCTGAGTCCCCTCGACTCCCTGGAGGCCACCCCACAGGTGCCAGTTATACCTGTCCCCTCCCCCCCTCCGGGGACCCCCGAGGGTCCTAGCTCCATGCCTGACGCGGACCCAGGGCGCTGCAGCGCCTCCTGGCGAATCCCGAGGCTGCTCGGGCCCCTGTCCGCTCGAAAGGAGGCATGGCGACCCCGCTGGGCTAACGGGGGAGACGGGCCGGGGTACCCGCCGCAACTCGAGAATGCACCGCCGCAAGTCGAGAACACCCCCGTGAGGCCACGCCCATAGAGGGAGGAGGCGCTTTTCCCTTGCAGGGCATGGAGAGCATGCCCCGGCACCTGTTCCGGCTCCGAACGGGGCTTGACTCCTTGCGGGCGACTCCAGGTGTCCCCCGAGATCCCCGGGCCAACCTGCCAAGAAAGCGGGGCTTCCCGCCACACCGCGCGAGGGCGTCCCCCGGGCCCCCCCTCCTTGCGAGACGGGGCCCTTGGGATCTGCAGCGACGCGAGAGCCGTCCTGCCTTCTCTCTGGCGCTGCAACGGAGGCTGGACTCCCTCTAGGCGCCCCCAGAGGTTCCCTGGGATACCCGTGTCCACAGGCGAGCGGAACCCTGAGTCTCCAGAGGCCGCTCGCGAGGGGCCCCCCGTCGCCGTCGGCCCCTCCTCTCGAAAGGGGGGTCCAATCCCCTTCCTGAATGCCATCGCAATCCCTACATTCCCTCGCACCTCCAGAGCGGGACTCTCGCCTCTCCTGAGGTTCGAGAAGAGGCCCCAAGGGGCCAGTTCCGGCCGCAAGACCAAAGGTCCCCGAGGAACCCCCATCGGCAAGCGAGTCCAGTTCCCTGGACGTGAGGCGAGGGGAAGCCCAGCAGCCCCTGGCGATGTCAAAGGAGGCCTGGACTTCTCAGAGGCAACAAGAGAGGCTCCCCGAGGCGCCACGCCCCCGATTCAGAGAGGCCACCCCCGCTTCCCCCTGCGCCGCGCGGAAAAGCACGACCTTCGCCCCTGCATTCGAGGGGAAGCCCGATTGCCCTTGGCTGTGACCGGAGAGAAAGGCTGAGTCCCCTCGACTCCCTGGAGGCCACCCCACAGGTGCCAGTTATACCTGTCCCCTCCCCCCCCCTCCGGGGACCCCCGAGGGTCCTAGCTCCATGCCTGACGCGGACCCAGGGCGCTGCAGCGCCTCCTGGCGAATCCCGAGGCTGCTCGGGCCCCTGTCCGCTCGAAAGGAGGCATGGCGACCCCGCTGGGCTAACGGGGGAGACGGGCCGGGGTACCCGCCGCAACTCGAGAATGCACCGCCGCAAGTCGAGAACACCCCCCGTGAGGCCACGCCCATAGAGGGAGGAGGCGCTTTTCCCTTGCAGGGCATGGAGAGCATGCCCCGGCACCTGTTCCGGCTCCGAACGGGGCTTGACTCCTTGCGGGCGACTCCAGGTGTCCCCCGAGATCCCCGGGCCAACCTGCCAAGAAAGCGGGGCTTCCCGCCACACCGCGAGGGCGTCCCCCGGGCCCCCCTCCTTGCGAGACGGGGCCCTTGGGATCTGCAGCGACGAGAGAGCCGTCCTGCCTTCTCTCTGGCGCTGCAACGGAGGCTGGACTCCCTCTAGGCGCCCCCAGAGGTTCCCTGGGATACCCGTGTCCACAGGCGAGCGGAACCCTGAGTCTCCAGAGGCCGCTCGCGAGGGGCCCCCCGTCGCCGTCGGCCCCTCCTCTCGAAAGGGGGGTCCAATCCCCTTCCTGAATGCCATCGCAATCCCTACATTCCCTCGCACCTCCAGAGCGGGACTCTCTCGCCTCTCCTGAGGTTCGAGAAGAGGCCCCAAGGGGCCAGTTCCGGCCGCAAGACCAAAGGTCCCCGAGGAACCCCCATCGGCAAGCGAGTCCAGTTCCCTGGACGTGAGGCGAGGGGAAGCCCAGCAGCCCCTGGCGATGTCAAAGGAGGCCTGGACTTCTCAGAGGCAACAAGAGAGGCTCCCCGAGGCGCCACGCCCCCGATTCAGAGAGGCCACCCCCGCTTCCCCCCCTGCGCCGCGCGGAAAAGCACGACCTTCGCCCCTGCATTCGAGGGGAAGCCCGATTGCCCTTGGCTGTGACCGGAGAGAAAGGCTGAGTCCCCTCGACTCCCTGGAGGCCACCCCACAGGTGCCAGTTATACCTGTCCCCTCCCCCCCTCCGGGGACCCCCGAGGGTCCTAGCTCCATGCCTGACGCGGACCCAGGGCGCTGCAGCGCCTCCTGGCGAATCCCGAGGCTGCTCGGGCCCCTGTCCGCTCGAAAGGAGGCATGGCGACCCCGCTGGGCTAACGGGGGAGGAGACGGGCCGGGGTACCCGCCGCAACTCGAGAATGCACCGCCGCAAGTCGAGAACACCCCCGTGAGGCCACGCCCATAGAGGGAGGAGGCGCTTTTCCCTTGCAGGGCATGGAGAGCATGCCCCGGCACCTGTTTCCGGCTCCGAACGGGGCTTGACTCCTTGCGGGCGACTCCAGGTGTCCCCCGAGATCCCCGGGCCAACCTGCCAAGAAAGCGGGGCTTCCCGCCACACCGCGAGGGCGTCCCCCGGGCCCCCCTCCTTGCGAGACGGGGCCCTTGGGATCTGCAGCGACGCGAGAGCCGTCCTGCCTTCTCTCTGGCGCTGCAACGGAGGCTGGACTCCCTCTAGGCGCCCCCAGAGGTTCCCTGGGATACCCGTGTCCACAGGCGAGCGGAACCCTGAGTCTCCAGAGGCCGCTCGCGAGGGGCCCCCCGTCGCCGTCGGCCCCTCCTCTCGAAAGGGGGGTCCAATCCCCTTCCTGAATGCCATCGCAATCCCTACATTCCCTCGCACCTCCAGAGCGGGACTCTCGCCTCTCCTGAGGTTCGAGAAGAGGCCCCAAGGGGCCAGTTCCGGCCGCAAGACCAAAGGTCCCCGAGGAACCCCCATCGGCAAGCGAGTCCAGTTCCCTGGACGTGAGGCGAGGGGAAGCCCAGCAGCCCCTGGCGATGTCAAAGGAGGCCTGGACTTCTCAGAGGCAACAAGAGAGGCTCCCCGAGGCGCCACGCCCCCGATTCAGAGAGGCCACCCCCGCTTCCCCCCTGCGCCGCGCGGAGAAAAAGCACGACCTTCGCCCCTGCATTCGAGGGGAAGCCCGATTGCCCTTGGCTGTGACCGGAGAGAAAGGCTGAGTCCCCTCGACTCCCTGGAGGCCACCCCACAGGTGCCAGTTATACCTGTCCCCTCCCCCCCCTCCGGGGACCCCCGAGGGTCCTAGCTCCATGCCTGACGCGGACCCAGGGCGCTGCAGCGCCTCCTGGCGAATCCCGAGGCTGCTCGGGCCCCTGTCCGCTCGAAAGGAGGCATGGCGACCCCGCTGGGCTAACGGGGGAGACGGGCCGGGGTACCCGCCGCAACTCGAGAATGCACCGCCGCAAGTCGAGAACACCCCCGTGAGGCCACGCCCATAGAGGGAGGAGGCGCTTTTCCCTTGCAGGGCATGGAGAGCATGCCCCGGCACCTGTTCCGGCTCCGAACGGGGCTTGACTCCTTGCGGGCGACTCCAGGTGTCCCCCGAGATCCCCGGGCCAACCTGCCAAGAAAGCGGGGCTTCCCGCCACACCGCGAGGGCGTCCCCCGGGCCCCCCTCCTTGCGAGACGGGGCCCTTGGGATCTGCAGCGACGCGAGAGCCGTCCTGCCTTCTCTCTGGCGCTGCAACGGAGGCTGGACTCCCTCTAGGCGCCCCCAGAGGTTCCCTGGGATACCCGTGTCCACAGGCGAGCGGAACCCTGAGTCTCCAGAGGCCGCTCGCGAGGGGCCCCCCGTCGCCGTCGGCCCCTCCTCTCGAAAGGGGGGTCCAATCCCCTTCCTGAATGCCATCGCAATCCCTACATTCCCTCGCACCTCCAGAGCGGGACTCTCGCCTCTCCTGAGGTTCGAGAAGAGGCCCAAAGGGGCCAGTTCCGGCCGCAAGACCAAAGGTCCCCGAGGAACCCCCCATCGGCAAGCGAGTCCAGTTCCCTGGACGTGAGGCGAGGGGAAGCCCAGCAGCCCCTGGCGATGTCAAAGGAGGCCTGGACTTCTCAGAGGCAACAAGAGAGGCTCCCCGAGGCGCCACGCCCCCGATTCAGAGAGGCCACCCCCGCTTCCCCCTGCGCCGCGCGGAAAAGCACGACCTTCGCCCCTGCATTCGAGGGGAAGCCCGATTGCCCTTGGCTGTGACCGGAGAGAAAGGCTGAGTCCCCTCGACTCCCTGGAGGCCACCCCACAGGTGCCAGTTATACCTGTCCCCTCCCCCCCTCCGGGGACCCCCGAGGGTCCTAGCTCCATGCCTGACGCGGACCCAGGGCGCTGCAGCGCCTCCTGGCGAATCCCGAGGCTGCTCGGGCCCCTGTCCGCTCGAAAGGAGGCATGGCGACCCCGCTGGGCTAACGGGGGGAGACGGGCCGGGGTACCCGCCGCAACTCGAGAATGCACCGCCGCAAGTCGAGAACACCCCCGTGAGGCCACGCCCATAGAGGGAGGAGGCGCTTTTCCCCTTGCAGGGCATGGAGAGCATGCCCCGGCACCTGTTCCGGCTCCGAACGGGGGGCTTGACTCCTTGCGGGCGACTCCAGGTGTCCCCCGAGATCCCCGGGCCAACCTGCCAAGAAAGCGGGGCTTCTTCCCGCCACACCGCGAGGGGCGTCCCCCCGGGCCCCCCCTCCTTGCGAGACGGGGCCCTTGGGATCTGCAGCGACGCGAGAGCCGTCCTGCCTTCTCTCTGGCGCTGCAACGGAGGCTGGACTCCCTCTAGGCGCCCCCAGAGGTTCCCTGGGATACCCGTGTCCACAGGCGAGCGGAACCCTGAGTCTCCAGAGGCCGCTCGCGAGGGGCCCCCCGTCGCCGTCGGCCCCTCCTCTCGAAAGGGGGGTCCAATCCCCTTCCTGAATGCCATCGCAATCCCTACATTCCCTCGCACCTCCAGAGCGGGACTCTCGCCTCTCCCTGAGGTTCGAGAAGAGGCCCCAAGGGGCCAGTTCCGGCCGCAAGACCAAAGGTCCCCGAGGAACCCCCCATCGGCAAGCGAGTCCAGTTCCCTGGACGTGAGGCGAGGGGAAGCCCAGCAGCCCCTGGCGATGTCAAAGGAGGCCTGGACTTCTCAGAGGCAACAAGAGAGGCTCCCCGAGGCGCCACGCCCCCCGATTCAGAGAGGCCACCCCCGCTTCCCCCTGCGCCGCGCGGAAAAGCACGACCTTCGCCCCTGCATTCGAGGGGAAGCCCGATTGCCCTTGGCTGTGACCGGAGAGAAAGGCTGAGTCCCCTCGACTCCCTGGAGGCCACCCCACAGGTGCCAGTTATACCTGTCCCCTCCCCCCCTCCGGGGACCCCCGAGGGTCCTAGCTCCATGCCTGACGCGGACCCAGGGCGCTGCAGCGCCTCCTGGCGAATCCCGAGGCTGCTCGGGCCCCTGTCCGCTCGAAAGGAGGCATGGCGACCCCGCTGGGCTAACGGGGGAGACGGGCCGGGGTACCCGCCGCAACTCGAGAATGCACCGCCGCAAGTCGAGAACACCCCCGTGAGGCCACGCCCATAGAGGGAGGAGGCGCTTTTCCCTTGCAGGGCATGGAGAGCATGCCCCGGCACCTGTTCCGGCTCCGAACGGGGCTTGACTCCTTGCGGGCGACTCCAGGTGTCCCCCGAGATCCCCGGGCCAACCTGCCAAGAAAGCGGGGCTTCCCGCCACACCGCGAGGGCGTCCCCCGGGCCCCCCTCCTTGCGAGACGGGGCCCTTGGGATCTGCAGCGACGCGAGAGCCGTCCTGCCTTCTCTCTGGCGCTGCAACGGAGGCTGGACTCCCTCTAGGCGCCCCCAGAGGTTCCCTGGGATACCCGTGTCCACAGGCGAGCGGAACCCTGAGTCTCCAGAGGCCGCTCGCGAGGGGCCCCCCGTCGCCGTCGGCCCCTCCTCTCGAAAAAGGGGTCCAATCCCCTTCCTGAATGCCATCGCAATCCCTACATTCCCTCGCACCTCCAGAGCGGGACTCTCGCCTCTCCTGAGGTTCGAGAAGAGGCCCCAAGGGGCCAGTTCCGGCCGCAAGACCAAAGGTCCCCGAGGAACCCCCATCGGCAAGCGAGTCCAGTTCCCTGGACGTGAGGCGAGGGGAAGCCCAGCAGCCCCTGGCGATGTCAAAGGAGGCCTGGACTTCTCAGAGGCAACAAGAGAGGCTCCCCGAGGCGCCACGCCCCCGATTCAGAGAGGCCACCCCCGCTTCCCCCTGCGCCGCGCGGAAAAGCACGACCTTCGCCCCTGCATTCGAGGGGAAGCCCGATTGCCCTTGGCTGTGACCGGAGAGAAAGGCTGAGTCCCCTCGACTCCCTGGAGGCCACCCCACAGGTGCCAGTTATACCTGTCCCCTCCCCCCCTCCGGGGACCCCCGAGGGTCCTAGCTCCATGCCTGACGCGGACCCAGGGCGCTGCAGCGCCTCCTGGCGAATCCCGAGGCTGCTCGGGCCCCTGTCCGCTCGAAAGGAGGCATGGCGACCCCGCTGGGCTAACGGGGGGAGACGGGCCGGGGTACCCGCCGCAACTCGAGAATGCACCGCCGCAAGTCGAGAACACCCCCCCGTGAGGCCACGCCCATAGAGGGAGGAGGCGCTTTTCCCTTGCAGGGCATGGAGAGCATGCCCCGGCACCTGTTCCGGCTCCGAACGGGGCTTGACTCCTTGCGGGCGACTCCAGGTGTCCCCCGAGATCCCCGGGCCAACCTGCCAAGAAAGCGGGGCTTCCCGCCACACCGCGAGGGCGTCCCCCGGGCCCCCCTCCTTGCGAGACGGGGCCCTTGGGATCTGCAGCGACGCGAGAGCCGTCCTGCCTTCTCTCTGGCGCTGCAACGGAGGCTGGACTCCCTCTAGGCGCCCCCAGAGGTTCCCTGGGATACCCGTGTCCACAGGCGAGCGGAACCCTGAGTCTCCAGAGGCCGCTCGCGAGGGGCCCCCCCGTCGCCGTCGGCCCCCCTCCTCTCGAAAGGGGGGTCCAATCCCCTTCCTGAATGCCATCGCAATCCCTACATTCCCTCGCACCTCCAGAGCGGGACTCTCGCCTCTCCTGAGGTTCGAGAAGAGGCCCCAAGGGGCCAGTTCCGGCCGCAAGACCAAAGGTCCCCGAGGAACCCCCATCGGCAAGCGAGTCCAGTTCCCTGGACGTGAGGCGAGGGGAAGCCCAGCAGCCCCTGGCGATGTCAAAGGAGGCCTGGACTTCTCAGAGGCAACAAGAGAGGCTCCCCGAGGCGCCACGCCCCCGATTCAGAGAGGCCACCCCCGCTTCCCCCTGCGCCGCGCGGAAAAGCACGACCTTCGCCCCTGCATTCGAGGGGAAGCCCGATTGCCCTTGGCTGTGACCGGAGAGAAAGGCTGAGTCCCCTCGACTCCCTGGAGGCCACCCCACAGGTGCCAGTTATACCTGTCCCCTCCCCCCCTCCGGGGACCCCCGAGGGTCCTAGCTCCATGCCTGACGCGGACCCAGGGCGCTGCAGCGCCTCCTGGCGAATCCCGAGGCTGCTCGGGCCCCTGTCCCGCTCGAAAGGAGGCATGGCGACCCCGCTGGGCTAACGGGGGAGACGGGCCGGGGGTACCCGCCGCAACTCGAGAATGCACCGCCGCAAGTCGAGAACACCCCCGTGAGGCCACGCCCATAGAGGGAGGAGGCGCTTTTCCCTTGCAGGGCATGGAGAGCATGCCCCGGCACCTGTTCCGGCTCCGAACGGGGCTTGACTCCTTGCGGGCGACTCCAGGTGTCCCCCGAGATCCCCGGGCCAACCTGCCAAGAAAGCGGGGCTTCCCGCCACACCGCGAGGGCGTCCCCCGGGCCCCCCTCCTTGCGAGACGGGGCCCTTGGGATCTGCAGCGACGCGAGAGCCGTCCTGCCTTCTCTCTGGCGCTGCAACGGAGGCTGGACTCCCTCTAGGCGCCCCCAGAGGTTCCCTGGGATACCCGTGTCCACAGGCGAGCGGAACCCTGAGTCTCCAGAGGCCGCTCGCGAGGGGCCCCCCGTCGCCGTCGGCCCCTCCTCTCGAAAGGGGGGTCCAATCCCCTTCCTGAATGCCATCGCAATCCCTACATTCCCTCGCACCTCCAGAGCGGGACTCTCGCCTCTCCTGAGGTTCGAGAAGAGGCCCCAAGGGGCCAGTTCCGGCCGCAAGACCAAAGGTCCCCGAGGAACCCCCATCGGCAAGCGAGTCCAGTTCCCTGGACGTGAGGCGAGGGGAAGCCCAGCAGCCCCTGGCGATGTCAAAGGAGGCCTGGACTTCTCAGAGGCAACAAGAGAGGCTCCCCGAGGCGCCACGCCCCCGATTCAGAGAGGCCACCCCCGCTTCCCCCTGCGCCGCGCGGAAAAAAGCACGACCTTCGCCCCTGCATTCGAGGGGAAGCCCGATTGCCCTTGGCTGTGACCGGAGAGAAAGGCTGAGTCCCCTCGACTCCCTGGAGGCCACCCCACAGGTGCCAGTTATACCTGTCCCCTCCCCCCCTCCGGGGACCCCCGAGGGTCCTAGCTCCATGCCTGACGCGGACCCAGGGCGCTGCAGCGCCTCCTGGCGAATCCCGAGGCTGCTCGGGCCCCTGTCCGCTCGAAAGGAGGCATGGCGACCCCGCTGGGCTAACGGGGGAGACGGGCCGGGGTACCCGCCGCAACTCGAGAATGCACCGCCGCAAGTCGAGAACACCCCCGTGAGGCCACGCCCATAGAGGGAGGAGGCGCTTTTCCCTTGCAGGGCATGGAGAGCATGCCCCGGCACCTGTTCCGGCTCCGAACGGGGCTTGACTCCTTGCGGGCGACTCCAGGTGTCCCCCGAGATCCCCGGGCCAACCTGCCAAGAAAGCGGGGCTTCCCGCCACACACGCGAGGGCGTCCCCCGGGCCCCCCTCCTTGCGAGACGGGGCCCTTGGGATCTGCAGCGACGCGAGAGCCGTCCTGCCTTCTCTCTGGCGCTGCAACGGAGGCTGGACTCCCTCTAGGCGCCCCCAGAGGTTCCCTGGGATACCCGTGTCCACAGGCGAGCGGAACCCTGAGTCTCCAGAGGCCGCTCGCGAGGGGCCCCCCGTCGCCGTCGGCCCCTCCTCTCGAAAGGGGGGTCCAATCCCCTTCCTGAATGCCATCGCAATCCCTACATTCCCTCGCACCTCCAGAGCGGGACTCTCGCCTCTCCTGAGGTTCGAGAAGAGGCCCCAAGGGGCCAGTTCCGGCCGCAAGACCAAAGGTCCCCGAGGAACCCCCATCGGCAAGCGAGTCCAGTTCCCTGGACGTGAGGCGAGGGGAAGCCCAGCAGCCCCTGGCGATGTCAAAGGAGGCCTGGACTTCTCAGAGGCAACAAGAGAGGCTCCCCGAGGCGCCACGCCCCCGATTCAGAGAGGCCACCCCCGCTTCCCCTGCGCCGCGCGGAAAAGCACGACCTTCGCCCCTGCATTCGAGGGGAAGCCCGATTGCCCTTGGCTGTGACCGGAGAGAAAGGCTGAGTCCCCTCGACTCCCTGGAGGCCACCCCACAGGTGCCAGTTATACCTGTCCCCTCCCCCCCTCCGGGGACCCCCGAGGGTCCTAGCTCCATGCCTGACGCGGACCCAGGGCGCTGCAGCGCCTCCTGGCGAATCCCGAGGCTGCTCGGGCCCCTGTCCGCTCGAAAGGAGGCATGGCGACCCCGCTGGGCTAACGGGGGAGACGGGCCGGGGTACCCGCCGCAACTCGAGAATGCACCGCCGCAAGTCGAGAACACCCCCGTGAGGCCACGCCCATAGAGGGAGGAGGCGCTTTTCCCTTGCAGGGCATGGAGAGCATGCCCCGGCACCTGTTCCGGCTCCGAACGGGGCTTGACTCCTTGCGGGCGACTCCAGGTGTCCCCCGAGATCCCCGGGCCAACCTGCCAAGAAAGCGGGGCTTCCCGCCACACCGCGAGGGCGTCCCCCGGGCCCCCCTCCTTGCGAGACGGGGCCCTTGGGATCTGCAGCGACGCGAGAGCCGTCCTGCCTTCTCTCTGGCGCTGCAACGGAGGCTGGACTCCCTCTAGGCGCCCCCAGAGGTTCCCTGGGATACCCGTGTCCACAGGCGAGCGGAACCCTGAGTCTCCAGAGGCCGCTCGCGAGGGGCCCCCCGTCGCCGTCGGCCCCCTCCTCTCGAAAGGGGGGTCCAATCCCCTTCCTGAATGCCATCGCAATCCCTACATTCCCTCGCACCTCCAGAGCGGGACTCTCGCCTCTCCTGAGGTTCGAGAAGAGGCCCCAAGGGGCCAGTTCCGGCCGCAAGACCAAAGGTCCCCGAGGAACCCCCATCGGCAAGCGAGTCCAGTTCCCTGGACGTGAGGCGAGGGGAAGCCCAGCAGCCCCTGGCGATGTCAAAGGAGGCCTGGACTTCTCAGAGGCAACAAGAGAGGCTCCCCGAGGCGCCACGCCCCCGATTCAGAGAGGCCACCCCCGCTTCCCCCTGCGCCGCGCGGAAAAAAGCACGACCTTCGCCCCTGCATTCGAGGGGAAGCCCGATTGCCCTTGGCTGTGACCGGAGAGAAAGGCTGAGTCCCCTCGACTCCCTGGAGGCCACCCCACAGGTGCCAGTTATACCTGTCCCCTCCCCCCCTCCCGGGGACCCCCGAGGGTCCTAGCTCCATGCCTGACGCGGACCCAGGGCGCTGCAGCGCCTCCTGGCGAATCCCGAGGCTGCTCGGGCCCCTGTCCGCTCGAAAGGAGGCATGGCGACCCCGCTGGGCTAACGGGGGAGACGGGCCGGGGTACCCGCCGCAACTCGAGAATGCACCGCCGCAAGTCGAGAACACCCCCGTGAGGCCACGCCCATAGAGGGAGGAGGCGCTTTTCCCTTGCAGGGCATGGAGAGCATGCCCCGGCACCTGTTCCGGCTCCGAACGGGGCTTGACTCCTT
This sequence comes from Okapia johnstoni, assembly GCA_024291935.2. NCBI lineage: Eukaryota > Metazoa > Chordata > Mammalia > Artiodactyla > Giraffidae > Okapia > Okapia johnstoni. The sequence goes on along the minus strand of JAGTYA010000197.1, from coordinate 16,981 downwards.
GCGGGCGACTCCAGGTGTCCCCCGAGATCCCCGGGCCAACCTGCCAAGAAAGCGGGGCTTCCCGCCACACCGCGCGGGGGCGTCCCCCGGGCCCCCCCTCCTTGCGAGACGGGGCCCTTGGGATCTGCAGCGACGCGAGAGCCGTCCTGCCTTCTCTCTGGCGCTGCAACGGAGGCTGGACTCCCTCTAGGCGCCCCCAGAGGTTCCCTGGGATACCCGTGTCCACAGGCGAGCGGAACCCTGAGTCTCCAGAGGCCGCTCGCGAGGGGCCCCCCGTCGCCGTCGGCCCCTCCTCTCGAAAGGGGGGTCCAATCCCCTTCCTGAATGCCATCGCAATCCCTACATTCCCTCGCACCTCCAGAGCGGGACTCTCGCCTCTCCTGAGGTTCGAGAAGAGGCCCCAAGGGGCCAGTTCCGGCCGCAAGACCAAAGGTCCCCGAGGAACCCCCATCGGCAAGCGAGTCCAGTTCCCTGGACGTGAGGCGAGGGGAAGCCCAGCAGCCCCTGGCGATGTCAAAGGAGGCCTGGACTTCTCAGAGGCAACAAGAGAGGCTCCCCGAGGCGCCACGCCCCCGATTCAGAGAGGCCACCCCGCTTCCCCCCCCCGCCGCGCGCGCGGAAAAGCACGACCTTCGCCCCTGCATTCGAGGGGAAGCCCGATTGCCCTTGGCTGTGACCGGAGAGAAAGGCTGAGTCCCCTCGACTCCCTGAGGCCACCCCACAGGTGCCAGTTATACCTGTCCCCTCCCCCCCTCCGGGGACCCCCGAGGGTCCTAGCTCCATGCCTGACGCGGACCCAGGGCGCTGCAGCGCCTCCTGGCGAATCCCGAGGCTGCTCGGGCCCCTGTCCGCTCGAAAAAAGGAGGCATGGCGACCCCGCTGGGCTAACGGGGGAGACGGGCCGGGGTACCCGCCGCAACTCGAGAATGCACCGCCGCAAGTCGAGAACACCCCCGTGAGGCCACGCCCATAGAGGGAGGAGGCGCTTTTCCCTTGCAGGGCATGGAGAGCATGCCCCGGCACCTGTTCCGGCTCCGAACGGGGCTTGACTCCTTGCGGGCGACTCCAGGTGTCCCCCGAGATCCCCGGGCCAACCTGCCAAGAAAGCGGGGCTTCCCGCCACACCGCGAGGGCGTCCCCCGGGCCCCCCTCCTTGCGAGACGGGGCCCTTGGGATCTGCAGCGACGCGAGAGCCGTCCTGCCTTCTCTCTGGCGCTGCAACGGAGGCTGGACTCCCTCTAGGCGCCCCCAGAGGTTCCCTGGGATACCCGTGTCCACAGGCGAGCGGAACCCTGAGTCTCCAGAGGCCGCTCGCGAGGGGCCCCCCGTCGCCGTCGGCCCCTCCTCTCGAAAGGGGGGTCCAATCCCCTTCCTGAATGCCATCGCAATCCCTACATTCCCTCGCACCTCCAGAGCGGGACTCTCGCCTCTCCTGAGGTTCGAGAAGAGGCCCCAAGGGGCCAGTTCCGGCCGCAAGACCAAAGGTCCCCGAGGAACCCCCATCGGCAAGCGAGTCCAGTTCCCTGGACGTGAGGCGAGGGGAAGCCCAGCAGCCCCTGGCGATGTCAAAGGAGGCCTGGACTTCTCAGAGGCAACAAGAGAGGCTCCCCGAGGCGCCACGCCCCCGATTCAGAGAGGCCACCCCCGCTTCCCCCCCTGCGCCGCGCGGAAAAAAAAGCACGACCTTCGCCCCTGCATTCGAGGGGAAGCCCGATTGCCCTTGGCTGTGACCGGAGAGAAAGGCTGAGTCCCCTCGACTCCCTGGAGGCCACCCCACAGGTGCCAGTTATACCTGTCCCCTCCCCCCCCCCCGGGGACCCCCGAGGGTCCTAGCTCCATGCCTGACGCGGACCCAGGGCGCTGCAGCGCCTCCTGGCGAATCCCGAGGCTGCTCGGGCCCCTGTCCGCTCGAAAGGAGGCATGGCGACCCCGCTGGGCTAACGGGGGAGACGGGCCGGGGTACCCGCCGCAACTCGAGAATGCACCGCCGCAAGTCGAGAACACCCCCGTGAGGCCACGCCCATAGAGGGAGGAGGCGCTTTTCCCTTGCAGGGCATGGAGAGCATGCCCCGGCACCTGTTCCGGCTCCGAACGGGGCTTGACTCCTTGCGGGCGACTCCAGGTGTCCCCCGAGATCCCCGGGCCAACCTGCCAAGAAAGCGGGGCTTCCCGCCACACCGCGAGGGCGTCCCCCGGGCCCCCCTCCTTGCGAGACGGGGCCCTTGGGATCTGCAGCGACGCGAGAGCCGTCCTGCCTTCTCTCTGGCGCTGCAACGGAGGCTGGACTCCCTCTAGGCGCCCCCAGAGGTTCCCTGGGATACCCGTGTCCACAGGCGAGCGGAACCCTGAGTCTCCAGAGGCCGCTCGCGAGGGGCCCCCCGTCGCCGTCGGCCCCCTCCTCTCGAAAGGGGGGTCCAATCCCCTTCCTGAATGCCATCGCAATCCCTACATTCCCTCGCACCTCCAGAGCGGGACTCTCGCCTCTCCTGAGGTTCGAGAAGAGGCCCCAAGGGGCCAGTTCCGGCCGCAAGACCAAAGGTCCCCGAGGAACCCCCATCGGCAAGCGAGTCCAGTTCCCTGGACGTGAGGCGAGGGGAAGCCCAGCAGCCCCTGGCGATGTCAAAGGAGGCCTGGACTTCTCAGAGGCAACAAGAGAGGCTCCCCGAGGCGCCACGCCCCCGATTCAGAGAGGCCACCCCCGCTTCCCCCTGCGCCGCGCGGAAAAGCACGACCTTCGCCCCTGCATTCGAGGGGAAGCCCGATTGCCCTTGGCTGTGACCGGAGAGAAAGGCTGAGTCCCCTCGACTCCCTGGAGGCCACCCCACAGGTGCCAGTTATACCTGTCCCCTCCCCCCCTCCGGGGACCCCCCCGTCCTAGCTCCATGCCTGACGCGGACCCAGGGCGCTGCAGCGCCTCCTGGCGAATCCCGAGGCTGCTCGGGCCCCTGTCCGCTCGAAAGGAGGCATGGCGACCCCGCTGGGCTAACGGGGGAGACGGGCCGGGGTACCCGCCGCAACTCGAGAATGCACCGCCGCAAGTCGAGAACACCCCCCGTGAGGCCACGCCCATAGAGGGAGGAGGCGCTTTTTTCCCTTGCAGGGCATGGAGAGCATGCCCCGGCACCTGTTCCGGCTCCGAACGGGGCTTGACTCCTTGCGGGCGACTCCAGGTGTCCCCCGAGATCCCCGGGCCAACCTGCCAAGAAAGCGGGGCTTCCCCGCCACACCGCGAGGGCGTCCCCCGGGCCCCCCTCCTTGCGAGACGGGGCCCTTGGGATCTGCAGCGACGCGAGAGCCGTCCTGCCTTCTCTCTGGCGCTGCAACGGAGGCTGGACTCCCTCTAGGCGCCCCCAGAGGTTCCCTGGGATACCCGTGTCCACAGGCGAGCGGAACCTGAGTCTCCAGAGGCCGCTCGCGAGGGGCCCCCCGTCGCCGTCGGCCCCTCCTCTCGAAAGGGGGGTCCAATCCCCTTCCTGAATGCCATCGCAATCCCTACATTCCCTCGCACCTCCAGAGCGGGACTCTCGCCTCTCCTGAGGTTCGAGAAGAGGCCCCAAGGGGCCAGTTCCGGCCGCAAGACCAAAGGTCCCCGAGGAACCCCCATCGGCAAGCGAGTCCAGTTCCCTGGACGTGAGGCGAGGGGAAGCCCAGCAGCCCCTGGCGATGTCAAAGGAGGCCTGGACTTCTCAGAGGCAACAAGAGAGGCTCCCCGAGGCGCCACGCCCCCGATTCAGAGAGGCCACCCCCGCTTCCCCCTGCGCCGCGCGGAAAAGCACGACCTTCGCCCCTGCATTCGAGGGGAAGCCCGATTGCCCTTGGCTGTGACCGGAGAGAAAGGCTGAGTCCCCTCGACTCCCTGGAGGCCACCCCACAGGTGCCAGTTATACCTGTCCCCTCCCCCCCTCCGGGGACCCCCGAGGGTCCTAGCTCCATGCCTGACGCGGACCCAGGGCGCTGCAGCGCCTCCTGGCGAATCCCGAGGCTGCTCGGGCCCCTGTCCGCTCGAAAGGAGGCATGGCGACCCCGCTGGGCTAACGGGGGAGACGGGCCGGGGTACCCGCCGCAACTCGAGAATGCACCGCCGCAAGTCGAGAACACCCCCGTGAGGCCACGCCCATAGAGGGAGGAGGCGCTTTTCCCTTGCAGGGCATGGAGAGCATGCCCCGGCACCTGTTCCGGCTCCGAACGGGGCTTGACTCCTTGCGGGCGACTCCAGGTGTCCCCCGAGATCCCCGGGCCAACCTGCCAAGAAAGCGGGCTTCCCCCCACACCGCGAGGCGCGGGCGTCCCCCCGGGCCCCTCCTTGCGAGACGGGGCCCTTGGGATCTGCAGCGACGCGAGAGCCGTCCTGCCTTCTCTCTGGCGCTGCAACGGAGGCTGGACTCCCTCTAGGCCCCCAGAGGTTCCCTGGGATACCCGTGTCCACAGGCGAGCGGAACCCTGAGTCTCCAGAGGCCGCTCGCGAGGGGCCCCCCGTCGCCGTCGGCCCCTCCTCTCGAAAGGGGGGTCCAATCCCCTTCCTGAATGCCATCGCAATCCCTACATTCCCTCGCACCTCCAGAGCGGGACTCTCGCCTCTCCTGAGGTTCGAGAAGAGGCCCCAAGGGGCCAGTTCCGGCCGCAAGACCAAAGGTCCCCGAGGAACCCCCATCGGCAAGCGAGTCCAGTTCCCTGGACGTGAGGCGAGGGGAAGCCCAGCAGCCCCTGGCGATGTGTCAAAGGAGGCCTGGACTTCTCAGAGGCAACAAGAGAGGCTCCCCGAGGCGCCACGCCCCCGATTCAGAGAGGCCACCCCCGCTTCCCCCTGCGCCGCGCGGAAAAGCACGACCTTCGCCCCTGCATTCGAGGGGAAGCCCGATTGCCCTTGGCTGTGACCGGAGAGAAAGGCTGAGTCCCCTCGACTCCCTGGAGGCCACCCCACAGGTGCCAGTTATACCTGTCCCCTCCCCCCCTCCGGGGACCCCCGAGGGTCCTAGCTCCATGCCTGACGCGGACCCAGGGCGCTGCAGCGCCTCCTGGCGAATCCCGAGGCTGCTCGGGCCCCTGTCCGCTCGAAAGGAGGCATGGCGACCCCGCTGGGCTAACGGGGGAGACGGGCCGGGGTACCCGCCGCAACTCGAGAATGCACCGCCGCAAGTCGAGAACACCCCCGTGAGGCCACGCCCATAGAGGGAGGAGGCGCTTTTCCCTTGCAGGGCATGGAGAGCATGCCCCGGCACCTGTTCCGGCTCCGAACGGGGCTTGACTCCTTGCGGGCGACTCCAGGTGTCCCCCGAGATCCCCGGGCCAACCTGCCAAGAAAGCGGGGCTTCCCGCCACACCGCGAGGGCGTCCCCCGGGCCCCCTCCTTGCGAGACGGGGCCCTTGGGATCTGCAGCGACGCGAGAGCCGTCCTGCCTTCTCTCTGGCGCTGCAACGGAGGCTGGACTCCCTCTAGGCGCCCCCAGAGGTTCCCTGGGATACCCGTGTCCACAGGCGAGCGGAACCCTGAGTCTCCAGAGGCCGCTCGCGAGGGGCCCCCCGTCGCCGTCGGCCCCTCCTCTCGAAAGGGGGGTCCAATCCCCTTCCTGAATGCCATCGCAATCCCTACATTCCCTCGCACCTCCAGAGCGGGACTCTCGCCTCTCCTGAGGTTCGAGAAGAGGCCCCAAGGGGCCAGTTCCGGCCGCAAGACCAAAGGTCCCCGAGGAACCCCCATCGGCAAGCGAGTCCAGTTCCCTGGACGTGAGGCGAGGGGAAGCCCAGCAGCCCCTGGCGATGTCAAAGGAGGCCTGGACTTCTCAGAGGCAACAAGAGAGGCTCCCCGAGGCGCCACGCCCCCGATTCAGAGAGGCCACCCCCGCTTCCCCCTGCGCCGCGCGGAAAAGCACGACCTTCGCCCCTGCATTCGAGGGGAAGCCCGATTGCCCTTGCTGTGTGACCGAGAGAAAGGCTGAGTCCCCTCGACTCCCTGGAGGCCACCCCACAGGTGCCAGTTATACCTGTCCCCTCCCCCCCTCCGGGACCCCCCCCGAGGGTCCTAGCTCCATGCCTGACGCGGACCCAGGGCGCTGCAGCGCCTCCTGGCGAATCCCGAGGCTGCTCGGGCCCCTGTCCGCTCGAAAGGAGGCATGGCGACCCCGCTGGGCTAACGGGGGAGACGGGCCGGGGTACCCGCCGCAACTCGAGAATGCACCGCCGCAAGTCGAGAACACCCCCGTGAGGCCACGCCCATAGAGGGAGGGAGGCGCTTTTCCCTTGCAGGGCATGGAGAGCATGCCCCGGCACCTGTTCCGGCTCCGAACGGGGCTTGACTCCTTGCGGGCGACTCCAGGTGTCCCCCGAGATCCCCGGGCCAACCTGCCAAGAAAGCGGGGCTTCCCGCCACACCGCGAGGGCGTCCCCCGGGCCCCCCCTCCTTGCGAGACGGGGCCCTTGGGATCTGCAGCGACGCGAGAGCCGTCCTGCCTTCTCTCTGGCGCTGCAACGGAGGCTGGACTCCCTCTAGGCGCCCCCAGAGGTTCCCTGGGATACCCGTGTCCACAGGCGAGCGGAACCCTGAGTCTCCAGAGGCCGCTCGCGAGGGGCCCCCGTCGCCGTCGGCCCCTCCTCTCGAAAAGGGGGGTCCAATCCCCTTCCTGAATGCCATCGCAATCCCTACATTCCCTCGCACCTCCAGAGCGGGACTCTCGCCTCTCCTGAGGTTCGAGAAGAGGCCCCAAGGGGCCAGTTCCGGCCGCAAGACCAAAGGTCCCCGAGGAACCCCCATCGGCAAGCGAGTCCAGTTCCCTGGACGTGAGGCGAGGGGAAGCCCAGCAGCCCCTGGCGATGTCAAAGGAGGCCTGGACTTCTCAGAGGCAACAAGAGAGGCTCCCCGAGGCGCCACGCCCCCGATTCAGAGAGGCCACCCCCGCTTCCCCCTGCGCCGCGCGGAAAAAGCACGACCTTCGCCCCTGCATTCGAGGGGAAGCCCGATTGCCCTGGCTGTGACCGGAGAGAAAGGCTGAGTCCCCTCGACTCCCTGGAGGCCACCCCACAGGTGCCAGTTATACCTGTCCCCTCCCCCCCTCCGGGGACCCCCGAGGTCCTAGCTCCATGCCTGACGCGGACCCAGGGCGCTGCAGCGCCTCCTGGCGAATCCCGAGGCTGCTCGGGCCCCTGTCCGCTCGAAAGGAGGCATGGCGACCCCGCTGGGCTAACGGGGGAGACGGGCCGGGGTACCCCCGCCGCAACTCGAGAATGCACCGCCGCAAGTCGAGAACACCCCCGTGAGGCCACGCCCATAGAGGGAGGAGGCGCTTTTCCCTTGCAGGGCATGGAGAGCATGCCCCGGCACCTGTTCCGGCTCCGAACGGGGCTTGACTCCTTGCGGGCGACTCCAGGTGTCCCCCGAGATCCCCGGGCCAACCTGCCAAGAAAGCGGGGCTTCCCGCCACACCGCGAGGGCGTCCCCCGGGGCCCCTCCTTGCGAGACGGGGCCCTTGGGATCTGCAGCGACGCGAGAGCCGTCCTGCCTTCTCTCTGGCGCTGCAACGGAGGCTGGACTCCCTCTAGGCGCCCCCAGAGGTTCCCTGGGATACCCGTGTCCACAGGCGAGCGGAACCCTGAGTCTCCAGAGGCCTCTCGCGAGGGGCCCCCCGTCGCCGTCGGCCCCTCCTCTCGAAAGGGGGGTCCAATCCCCTTCCTGAATGCCATCGCAATCCCTACATTCCCTCGCACCTCCAGAGCGGGACTCTCGCCTCTCCTGAGGTTCGAGAAGAGGCCCCAAGGGGCCAGTTCCGGCCGCAAGACCAAAGGTCCCCGAGGAACCCCCATCGGCAAGCGAGTCCAGTTCCCTGGACGTGAGGCGAGGGGAAGCCCAGCAGCCCCTGGCGATGTCAAAGGAGGCCTGGACTTCTCAGAGGCAACAAGAGAGGCTCCCCGAGGCGCCACGCCCCCCCGATTCAGAGAGGCCACCCCCGCTTCCCCCTGCGCCGCGCGCGCGGAAAAGCACGACCTTCGCCCCTGCATTCGAGGGGAAGCCCGATTGCCCTTGGCTGTGACCGGAGAGAAAGGCTGAGTCCCCTCGACTCCCTGGAGGCCACCCCACAGGTGCCAGTTATACCTGTCCCCTCCCCCCCCGGGGGGGACCCCGAGGGTCCTAGCTCCATGCCTGACGCGGACCCAGGGCGCTGCAGCGCCTCCTCCTGGCGAATCCCGAGGCTGCTCGGGCCCCTGTCCGCTCGAAAGGAGGCATGGCGACCCCGCTGGGCTAACGGGGGAGACGGGCCGGGGTACCCGCCGCAACTCGAGAATGCACCGCCGCAAGTCGAGAACACCCCCGTGAGGCCACGCCCATAGAGGGAGGAGGCGCTTTTCCCTTGCAGGGCATGGAGAGCATGCCCCGGCACCTGTTCCGGCTCCGAACGGGGCTTGACTCCTTGCGGGCGACTCCAGGTGTCCCCCGAGATCCCCGGGCCAACCTGCCAAGAAAGCGGGGCTTCCCGCCACACCGCGAGGGCGTCCCCCCCGGGCCCCCCTCCTTGCGAGACGGGGCCCTTGGGATCTGCAGCGACGCGAGAGCCGTCCTGCCTTCTCTCTGGCGCTGCAACGGAGGCTGGACTCCCTCTAGGCGCCCCCAGAGGTTCCCTGGGATACCCGTGTCCACAGGCGAGCGGAACCCTGAGTCTCCAGAGGCCGCTCGCGAGGGGCCCCCCGTCGCCGTCGGCCCCTCCTCTCGAAAGGGGGGTCCAATCCCCTTCCTGAATGCCATCGCAATCCCTACATTCCCTCGCACCTCCAGAGCGGGACTCTCGCCTCTCCTGAGGTTCGAGAAGAGGCCCCAAGGGGCCAGTTCCGGCCGCAAGACCAAAGGTCCCCGAGGAACCCCCATCGGCAAGCGAGTCCAGTTCCCTGGACGTGAGGCGAGGGGAAGCCCAGCAGCCCCTGGCGATGTCAAAGGAGGCCTGGACTTCTCAGAGGCAACAAGAGAGGCTCCCCGAGGCGCCACGCCCCCGATTCAGAGAGGCCACCCCCGCTTCCCCCTGCGCCGCGCGGAAAAGCACGACCTTCGCCCCTGCATTCGAGGGGAAGCCCGATTGCCCTTGGCTGTGACCGGAGAGAAAGGCTGAGTCCCCTCGACTCCCTGGAGGCCACCCCACAGGTGCCAGTTATACCTGTCCCCTCCCCCCCTCCGGGGGGACCCCCCGGGGGTCCTAGCTCCATGCCTGACGCGGACCCAGGGCGCTGCAGCGCCTCCTGGCGAATCCCGAGGCTGCTCGGGCCCCTGTCCGCTCGAAAGGAGGCATGGCGACCCCGCTGGGCTAACGGGGGAGACGGGCCGGGGTACCCGCCGCAACTCGAGAATGCACCGCCGCAAGTCGAGAACACCCCCGTGAGGCCACGCCCATAGAGGGAGGAGGCGCTTTTCCCTTGCAGGGCATGGAGAGCATGCCCCGGCACCTGTTCCGGCTCCGAACGGGGCTTGACTCCTTGCGGGCGACTCCAGGTGTCCCCCGAGATCCCCGGGCCAACCTGCCAAGAAAGCGGGGCTTCCCGCCACACCGCGAGGGCGTCCCCCGGGCCCCCCTCCTTGCGAGACGGGGCCCTTGGGATCTGCAGCGACGCGAGAGCCGTCCTGCCTTCTCTCTGGCGCTGCAACGGAGGCTGGACTCCCTCTAGGCGCCCCCAGAGGTTCCCTGGGATACCCGTGTCCACAGGCGAGCGGAACCCTGAGTCTCCAGAGGCCGCTCGCGAGGGGCCCCCCGTCGCCGTCGGCCCCTCCTCTCGAAAGGGGGGTCCAATCCCCTTCCTGAATGCCATCGCAATCCCTACATTCCCTCGCACCTCCAGAGCGGGACTCTCGCCTCTCCTGAGGTTCGAGAAGAGGCCCCAAGGGGCCAGTTCCGGCCGCAAGACCAAAGGTCCCCGAGGAACCCCCATCGGCAAGCGAGTCCAGTTCCCTGGACGTGAGGCGAGGGGAAGCCCAGCAGCCCCTGGCGATGTCAAAGGAGGCCTGGACTTCTCAGAGGCAACAAGAGAGGCTCCCCGAGGCGCCACGCCCCCGATTCAGAGAGGCCACCCCCGCTTCCCCCTGCGCCGCGCGGAAAAGCACGACCTTCGCCCCTGCATTCGAGGGGAAGCCCGATTGCCCTTGGCTGTGACCGGAGAGAAAGGCTGAGTCCCCTCGACTCCCTGGAGGCCACCCCACAGGTGCCAGTTATACCTGTCCCCTCCCCCCCTCCGGGGACCCCCGAGGGTCCTAGCTCCATGCCTGACGCGGACCCAGGGCGCTGCAGCGCCTCCTGGCGAATCCCGAGGCTGCTCGGGCCCCTGTCCGCTCGAAAGGAGGCATGGCGACCCCGCTGGGCTAACGGGGGAGACGGGCCGGGGTACCCGCCGCAACTCGAGAATGCACCGCCGCAAGTCGAGAACACCCCCGTGAGGCCACGCCCATAGAGGGAGGAGGCGCTTTTCCCTTGCAGGGCATGGAGAGCATGCCCCGGCACCTGTTCCGGCTCCGAACGGGGCTTGACTCCTTGCGGGCGACTCCAGGTGTCCCCCGAGATCCCCGGGCCAACCTGCCAAGAAAGCGGGGCTTCCCGCCACACCGCGAGGGCGTCCCCCGGGGGCCCCCTCCTTGCGAGACGGGGCCCTTGGGATCTGCAGCGACGCGAGAGCCGTCCTGCCTTCTCTCTGGCGCTGCAACGGAGGCTGGGACTCCCTCTAGGCGCCCCCAGAGGTTCCCTGGGATACCCGTGTCCACAGGCGAGCGGAACCCTGAGTCTCCAGAGGCCGCTCGCGAGGGGCCCCCCGTCGCCGTCGGCCCCTCCTCTCGAAAGGGGGGTCCAATCCCCTTCCTGAATGCCATCGCAATCCCTACATTCCCTCGCACCTCCAGAGCGGGACTCTCGCCTCTCCTGAGGTTCGAGAAGAGGCCCCAAGGGGCCAGTTCCGGCCGCAAGACCAAAGGTCCCCGAGGAACCCCCATCGGCAAGCGAGTCCAGTTCCCTGGACGTGAGGCGAGGGGAAGCCCAGCAGCCCCTGGCGATGTCAAAGGAGGCCTGGACTTCTCAGAGGCAACAAGAGAGGCTCCCCGAGGCGCCACGCCCCCGATTCAGAGAGGCCACCCCCTTCCCCCTGCGCCGCGCGGAAAAAAGCACGACCTTCGCCCCTGCATTCGAGGGGAAGCCCGATTGCCCTTGGCTGTGACCGGAGAGAAAGGCTGAGTCCCCTCGACTCCCTGGAGGCCACCCCACAGGTGCCAGTTATACCTGTCCCCTCCCCCCCTCCGGGGACCCCCGAGGGTCCTAGCTCCATGCCTGACGCGGACCCAGGGCGCTGCAGCGCCTCCTGGCGAATCCCGAGGCTGCTCGGGCCCCTGTCCGCTCGAAAGGAGGCATGGCGACCCCGCTGGGCTAACGGGGGAGACGGGCCGGGGTACCCGCCGCAACTCGAGAATGCACCGCCGCAAGTCGAGAACACCCCCGTGAGGCCACGCCCATAGAGGGAGGAGGCGCTTTTTTCCTTGCAGGGCATGGAGAGCATGCCCCGGCACCTGTTCCGGCTCCGAACGGGGCTTGACTCCTTGCGGGCGACTCCAGGTGTCCCCCGAGATCCCCGGGCCAACCTGCCAAGAAAGCGGGGCTTCCCGCCACACCGCGAGGGCGTCCCCCGGGCCCCCCTCCTTGCGAGACGGGGCCCTTGGGATCTGCAGCGACGCGAGAGCCGTCCTGCCTTCTCTCTGGCGCTGCAACGGAGGCTGGACTCCCTCTAGGCGCCCCCAGAGGTTCCCTGGGATACCCGTGTCCACAGGCGAGCGGAACCCTGAGTCTCCAGAGGCCGCTCGCGAGGGGCCCCCCGTCGCCGTCGGCCCCTCCTCTCGAAAGGGGGGTCCAATCCCCTTCCTGAATGCCATCGCAATCCCTACATTCCCTCGCACCTCCAGAGCGGGACTCTCGCCTCTCCTGAGGTTCGAGAAGAGGCCCCAAGGGGCCAGTTCCGGCCGCAAGACCAAAGGTCCCCGAGGAACCCCCATCGGCAAGCGAGTCCAGTTCCCTGGACGTGAGGCGAGGGGAAGCCCAGCAGCCCCTGGCGATGTCAAAGGAGGCCTGGACTTCTCAGAGGCAACAAGAGAGGCTCCCCGAGGCGCCACGCCCCCGATTCAGAGAGGCCACCCCGCTTCCCCCTGCGCCGCGCGGAAAAGCACGACCTTCGCCCCTGCATTCGAGGGGAAGCCCGATTGCCCTTGGCTGTGACCGGAGAGAAAGGCTGAGTCCCCTCGACTCCCTGGAGGCCACCCCACAGGTGCCAGTTATACCTGTCCCCTCCCCCCTCCGGGGACCCCCGAGGGTCCTAGCTCCATGCCTGACGCGGACCCAGGGCGCTGCAGCGCCTCCTGGCGAATCCCGAGGCTGCTCGGGCCCCTGTCCGCTCGAAAGGAGGCATGGCGACCCCGCTGGGCTAACGGGGGAGACGGGCCGGGGTACCCGCCGCAACTCGAGAATGCACCGCCGCAAGTCGAGAACACCCCCGTGAGGCCACGCCCATAGAGGGAGGAGGCGCTTTTCCCTTGCAGGGCATGGAGAGCATGCCCCGGCACCTGTTCCGGCTCCGAACGGGGCTTGACTCCTTGCGGGCGACTCCAGGTGTCCCCCGAGATCCCCGGGCCAACCTGCCAAGAAAGCGGGGCTTCCCGCCACACCGCGAGGGCGTCCCCCCCGGGCCCCCCTCCTTGCGAGACGGGGCCCTTGGGATCTGCAGCGACGCGAGAGCCGTCCTGCCTTCTCTCTGGCGCTGCAACGGAGGCTGGACTCCCTCTAGGCGCCCCCAGAGGTTCCCTGGGATACCCGTGTCCACAGGCGAGCGGAACCCTGAGTCTCCAGAGGCCGCTCGCGAGGGGCCCCCCGTCGCCGTCGGCCCCTCCTCTCGAAAGGGGGGTCCAATCCCCTTCCTGAATGCCATCGCAATCCCTACATTCCCTCGCACCTCCAGAGCGGGACTCTCGCCTCTCCTGAGGTTCGAGAAGAGGCCCCAAGGGGCCAGTTCCGGCCGCAAGACCAAAGGTCCCCGAGGAACCCCCATCGGCAAGCGAGTCCAGTTCCCTGGACGTGAGGCGAGGGGAAGCCCAGCAGCCCCTGGCGATGTCAAAGGAGGCCTGGACTTCTCAGAGGCAACAAGAGAGGCTCCCCGAGGCGCCACGCCCCCGATTCAGAGAGGCCACCCCCCGCTTCCCCCTGCGCCGCGCGGAAAAGCACGACCTTCGCCCCTGCATTCGAGGGGAAGCCCGATTGCCCTTGGCTGTGACCGGAGAGAAAGGCTGAGTCCCCTCGACTCCCTGGAGGCCACCCCACAGGTGCCAGTTATACCTGTCCCCTCCCCCCCTCCGGGGACCCCCGAGGGTCCTAGCTCCATGCCTGACGCGGACCCAGGGCGCTGCAGCGCCTCCTGGCGAATCCCGAGGCTGCTCGGGCCCCTGTCCGCTCGAAAGGAGGCATGGCGACCCCGCTGGGCTAACGGGGGAGACGGGCCGGGGTACCCGCCGCAACTCGAGAATGCACCGCCGCAAGTCGAGAACACCCCCGTGAGGCCACGCCCATAGAGGGAGGAGGCGCTTTTCCCTTGCAGGGCATGGAGAGCATGCCCCGGCACCTGTTCCGGCTCCGAACGGGGCTTGACTCCTTGCGGGCGACTCCAGGTGTCCCCCGAGATCCCCGGGCCAAACCTGCCAAGAAAGCGGGGCTTCCCGCCACACCGCGAGGGCGTCCCCCCCGGCCCCCCTCCTTGCGAGACGGGGCCCTTGGGATCTGCAGCGACGCGAGAGCCGTCCTGCCTTCTCTCTGGCGCTGCAACGGAGGCTGGACTCCCTCTAGGCGCCCCCAGAGGTTCCCTGGGATACCCGTGTCCACAGGCGAGCGGAACCCTGAGTCTCCAGAGGCCGCTCGCGAGGGGCCCCCCGTCGCCGTCGGCCCCTCCTCTCGAAAGGGGGGTCCAATCCCCTTCCTGAATGCCATCGCAATCCCTACATTCCCTCGCACCTCCAGAGCGGGACTCTCGCCTCTCCTGAGGTTCGAGAAGAGGCCCCAAGGGGCCAGTTCCGGCCGCAAGACCAAAGGTCCCCGAGGAACCCCCATCGGCAAGCGAGTCCAGTTCCCTGGACGTGAGGCGAGGGGAAGCCCAGCAGCCCCTGGCGATGTCAAAGGAGGCCTGGACTTCTCAGAGGCAACAAGAGAGGCTCCCCGAGGCGCCACGCCCCCGATTCAGAGAGGCCACCCCCGCTTCCCCCTGCGCCGCGCGGAAAAGCACGACCTTCGCCCCTGCATTCGAGGGGAAGCCCGATTGCCCTTGGCTGTGACCGGAGAGAAAGGCTGAGTCCCCTCGACTCCCTGGAGGCCACCCCACAGGTGCCAGTTATACCTGTCCCCTCCCCCCCTCCGGGGACCCCCGAGGGTCCTAGCTCCATGCCTGACGCGGACCCAGGGCGCTGCAGCGCCTCCTGGCGAATCCCGAGGCTGCTCGGGCCCCTGTCCGCTCGAAAGGAGGCATGGCGACCCCGCTGGGCTAACGGGGGAGACGGGCCGGGGTACCCGCCGCAACTCGAGAATGCACCGCCGCAAGTCGAGAACACCCCCGTGAGGCCACGCCCATAGAGGGAGGAGGCGCTTTTCCCTTGCAGGGCATGGAGAGCATGCCCCGGCACACCTGTTCCGGCTCCGAACGGGGCTACTCCTTGCGGGCGACTCCAGGTGTCCCCCGAGATCCCCGGGCCAACCTGCCAAGAAAGCGGGGCTTCCCGCCACACCGCGAGGGCGTCCCCCCGGCCCCCCTCCTTGCGAGACGGGGCCCTTGGGATCTGCAGCGACGCGAGAGCCGTCCTGCCTTCTCTCTGGCGCTGCAACGGAGGCTGGACTCCCTCTAGGCGCCCCCAGAGGTTCCCTGGGATACCCGTGTCCACAGGCGAGCGGAACCCTGAGTCTCCAGAGGCCGCTCGCGAGGGGCCCCCCGTCGCCGTCGGCCCCTCCTCTCGAAAGGGGGGTCCAATCCCCTTCCTGAATGCCATCGCAATCCCTACATTCCCTCGCACCTCCAGAGCGGGACTCTCGCCTCTCCTGAGGTTCGAGAAGAGGCCCCAAGGGGCCAGTTCCGGCCGCAAGACCAAAGGTCCCCGAGGAACCCCCATCGGCAAGCGAGTCCAGTTCCCTGGACGTGAGGCGAGGGGAAGCCCAGCAGCCCCTGGCGATGTCAAAGGAGGCCTGGACTTCTCAGAGGCAACAAGAGAGGCTCCCCGAGGCGCCACGCCCCCGATTCAGAGAGGCCACCCCCGCTTCCCCCTGCGCCGCGCGGAAAAAAGCACGACCTTCGCCCCTGCATTCGAGGGGAAGCCCGATTGCCCTTGGCTGTGACCGGAGAGAAAGGCTGAGTCCCCTCGACTCCCTGGAGGCCACCCCACAGGTGCCAGTTATACCTGTCCCCTCCCCCCTCCGGGGACCCCCGAGGGTCCTAGCTCCATGCCTGACGCGGACCCAGGGCGCTGCAGCGCCTCCTGGCGAATCCCGAGGCTGCTCGGGCCCCTGTCCGCTCGAAAGGAGGCATGGCGACCCCGCTGGGCTAACGGGGGAGACGGGCCGGGGTACCCGCCGCAACTCGAGAATGCACCGCCGCAAGTCGAGAACACCCCCGTGAGGCCACGCCCATAGAGAGGGAGGAGGCGCTTTTCCCTTGCAGGGCATGGAGAGCATGCCCCGGCACCTGTTCCGGCTCCGAACGGGGCTTGACTCCTTGCGGGCGACTCCAGGTGTCCCCCGAGATCCCCGGGCCAACCTGCCAAGAAAGCGGGGCTTCCCGCCACACCGCGAGGGCGTCCCCCCGGGCCCCCCTCCTTGCGAGACGGGGCCCTTGGGATCTGCAGCGACGCGAGAGCCGTCCTGCCTTCTCTCTGGCGCTGCAACGGAGGCTGGACTCCCTCTAGGCGCCCCCAGAGGTTCCTGGGATACCCGTGTCCACAGGCGAGCGGAACCTGAGTCTCCAGAGGCCGCTCGCGAGGGGCCCCCCGTCGCCGTCGGCCCCTCCTCTCGAAAGGGGGGTCCAATCCCCTTCCTGAATGCCATCGCAATCCCTACATTCCCTCGCACCTCCAGAGCGGGACTCTCGCCTCTCCTGAGGTTCGAGAAGAGGCCCCAAGGGGCCAGTTCCGGCCGCAAGACCAAAGGTCCCCGAGGAACCCCATCGGCAAGCGAGTCCAGTTCCCTGGACGTGAGGCGAGGGGAAGCCCAGCAGCCCCTGGCGATGTCAAAGGAGGCCTGGACTTCTCAGAGGCAACAAGAGAGGCTCCCCGAGGCGCCACGCCCCCGATTCAGAGAGGCCACCCCCGCTTCCCCCTGCGCCGCGCGGAAAAGCACGACCTTCGCCCCTGCATTCGAGGGGAAGCCCGATTGCCCTTGGCTGTGACCGGAGAGAAAAGGCTGAGTCCCCTCGACTCCCTGGAGGCCACCCCACAGGTGCCAGTTATACCTGTCCCCTCCCCCCCTCCGGGGACCCCGAGGGTCCTAGCTCCATGCCTGACGCGGACCCAGGGCGCTGCAGCGCCTCCTGGCGAATCCCGAGGCTGCTCGGGCCCCTGTCCGCTCGAAAGGAGGCATGGCGACCCCGCTGGGCTAACGGGGGAGACGGGCCGGGGTACCCGCCGCAACTCGAGAATGCACCGCCGCAAGTCAACACCCCCGTGAGGCCACGCCCATAGAGGGAGGAGGCGCTTTTCCCTTGCAGGGCATGGAGAGCATGCCCCGGCACCTGTTCCGGCTCCGAAAGGGGCTTGACTCCTTGCGGGCGACTCCAGGTGTCCCCCGAGATCCCCGGGCCAACCTGCCAAGAAAGCGGGGCTTCCCGCCACACCGCGAGGGCGTCCCCCGGGCCCCCCTCCTTGCGAGACGGGGCCCTTGGGATCTGCAGCGACTCGAGAGCCGTCCTGCCTTCTCTCTGGCGCTGCAACGGAGGCTGGACTCCCTCTAGGCGCCCCCAGAGGTTC
>JAGTYA010000196.1:0-39087 GCA_024291935.2 Okapia johnstoni | reverse complement strand
CCATTGTTCTGGCTTCTTCACAGACAAACACCTCTTGCACCAGGGAAGACTGAATAAGCAGTCCCTTGGGCTACCTTTTTTGACTCTAAGGAAGAGACCCTGCAAGGCTGCATCTGGCTGAAAATCACAAGGGGCTGGGAAGTGATACCTGGAAAGTCAGTGAAAGAGGCCACAGTGCCTAGGCTCCAAAGCCCAGGTAAGGCTTCGACAGTGCCCTGGAACGTGAAGGCACCCTCCACAGCGCTTTTTTTTCCACATGTCTGCTCTGTACTGGCTTCTTCACAGACAAACACCTCTTGCACCAGGGAAGACTGAATAAGCAGTCCCTTGGGCTACCTTTTTTGACTCTAAGGAAGAGACCCTGCAAGGCTGCATCTGGCTGAAAATCACAAGGGGCTGGGAAGTGATACCTGGAAAGTCAGTGAAAGAGGCCACAGTGCCTAGGCTCCAAAGCCCAGGTAAGGCTTCGACAGTGCCCTGGAACGTGAAGGCACCCTCCACAGCGCTTTTTCCCCATGTCTGCTCTGTAGCAGAGAGCTCTGGAGACTAGGTCTGTTCTGACTGGGAAACTGAGGCCTGGGGAAAACCCATTGTTCTGGCTTCTTCACAGACAAACACCTCTTGCACCAGGGAAGACTGAATAAGCAGTCCCTTGGGCTACCTTTTTTGACTCTAAGGAAGAGACCCTGCAAGGCTGCATCTGGCTGAAAATCACAAGGGGCTGGGAAGTGATACCTGGAAAGTCAGTGAAAGAGGCCACAGTGCCTAGGCTCCAAAGCCCCCGGTAAGGCTTCGACAGTGCCCTGGAACGTGAAGGCACCCTCCACAGCGCTTTTTCCCATGTCTGCTCTGTAGCAGAGAGCTCTGGAGACTAGGTCTGTTCTGACTGGGAAACTGAGGCCTGGGAGCAAGCCCATTGTTCTGGCTTCTTCACAGACAAACACCTCTTGCACCAGGGAAGACTGAATAAGCAGTCCCTTGGGCTACCTTTTTTGACTCTAAGGAAGAGACCCTGCAAGGCTGCATCTGGCTGAAAATCACAAGGGGCTGGGAAGTGATACCTGGAAAGTCAGTGAAAGAGGCCACAGTGCCTAGGCTCCAAAGCCCAGGTAAGGCTTCGACAGTGCCCTGGAACGTGAAGGCACCCTCCACAGCGCTTTTTCCCCATGTCTGCTCTGTAGCCGAGAGCTCTGGAGACTAGGTCTGTTCTGACTGGGAAACTGAGGCCCTGGGGAAACCCATTGTTCTGGCTTCTTCACAGACAAACACCTCTTCTACCAGGGAAGACTGAATAAGCAGTCCCTTGGGCTACCTTTTTTGACTCTAAGGAAGAGACCCTGCAAGGCTGCATCTGGCTGAAAATCACAAGGGGCTATGAAGTGATACCTGGAAAGTCAGTGAAAGAGGCCACAGTGCCTAGGCTCCAAAGCCCAGGTAAGGCTTCGACAGTGCAGGGAACGTGAAGGAACCCTCCACAGCGCTTTTTCCCACATGTCTGCTCTGTAGCAGAGAGCTCTGGAGACTAGGTCTGTTCTGACTGGGAAACTGAGGCCCTGGGAGCAAAGCCATTGTTCTGGCTTCTTCACAGACAAACACCTCTTGCACCAGGGAAGACTGAATAAGCAGTCCCTTGGGCTACCTTTTTTGACTCTAAGGAAGAGACCCTGCAAGGCTGCATCTGGCTGAAAATCACAAGGGGCTGGGAAGTGATACCTGGAAAGTCAGTGAAAGAGGCCACAGTGCCTAGGCTCCAAAGCCCAGGTAAGGCTTCGACAGTGCCCTGGGAACGTGAAGGCACCCTCCACAGAGCGCTTTTTCCACATGTCTGCTCTGTAGCAGAGAGCTCTGGAGACTAGGTCTGTTCTGACTCGGAAACTGAGGCCCTGGGAAAGAGCCATGGTTCTGGCTTCTTCACAGACAAACACCTCTTGCACCAGGGAAGACTGAATAAGCAGTCCCTTGGGCTACCTTTTTTTGACTCTAAGGAAGAGACCCTGCAAGGCTGCATCTGGCTGAAAATCACAAGGGGCTGGGAAGTGATACCTGGAAAGTCAGTGAAAGAGGCCACAGTGCCTAGGCTCCAAAGCCCAGGTAAGGCTTCGACAGTGCCCTGGAACGTGAAGGCACCCTCCACAGCGCTTTTTCCCCATGTCTGCTCTGTAGCAGAGAGCTCTGGAGACTAGGTCTGTTCTGACTGGGAAACTGAGGCCCTGGGAGCAGAGCCATTGTTCTGGCTTCTTCACAGACAAACACCTCTTGCACCAGGGAAGACTGAATAAGCAGTCCCTTGGGCTACCTTTTTTGACTCTAAGGAAGAGACCCTGCAAGGCTGCATCTGGCTGAAAATCACAAGGGGCTGGGAAGTGATACCTGGAAAGTCAGTGAAAGAGGCCACAGTGCCTAGGCTCCAAAGCCCAGGTAAGGCTTCGACAGTGCCCTGGAACGTGAAGGCACCCTCCACAGCGCTTTTTCCCCATGTCTGCTCTGTAGCAGAGAGCTCTGGAGACTAGGTCTGTTCTGACTGGGAAACTGAGGCCTTGGGAACAGAGCCATTTTTGTGCCTTCTTCACAGACAAACACCTCTTGCACCAGGGAAGACTGAATAAGCAGTCCCTTGGGCTACCTTTTTTGACTCTAAGGAAGAGACCCTGCAAGGCTGCATCTGGCTGAAAATCACAAGGGGCTGGGAAGTGATACCTGGAAAGTCAGTGAAAGAGGCCACAGTGCCTAGGCTCCAAAGCCCAGGTAAGGCTTCGACAAGGCAGGGAACGTGAAGGCACCCTCCACAGCGCTTTTTTTCCCATGTCTGCTCTGTAGCAGAGAGCTCTGGAGACTAGGTCTGTTCTGACTGGGAAACTGAGGCCCTGGGAGCAAAGCCATTGTTCTGGCTTCTTCACAGACAAACACTTCTTGCACCAGGGAAGACTGAATAAGCAGTCCCTTGGGCTACCTTTTTTGACTCTAAGGAAGAGACCCTGCAAGGCTGCATCTGGCTGAAAATCACAAGGGGCTGGGAAGTGATACCTGGAAAGTCAGTGTGAAAGAGGCCACAGTGCCTAGGCTCCAAAGCCCAGGTAAGGCTTCGACAGTGCCCTGGAACGTGAAGGCACCCCTCCACAGCGCTTTTTTCCCCATGTCTGCTCTGTAGCAGAGAGCTCTGGAGACTAGGTCTGTTCTGACTGGGAAACTGAGGCCCTGGGAGCAGAGCCATTGTTCTGGCTTCTTCACAGACAAACACCTCTTGCACCAGGGAAGACTGAATAAGCAGTCCCTTGGGCTACCTTTTTTGACTCTAAGGAAGAGACCCTGCAAGGCTGCATCTGGCTGAAAATCACAAGGGGCTGGGAAGTGATACCTGGAAAGTCAGTGAAAGAGGCCACAGTGCCTAGGCTCCAAAGCCCAGGTAAGGCTTCGACAGTGCCCTGGAACGTGAAGGCACCCTCCACAGCGCTTTTTCCCCATGTCTGCTGCTCTGTAGCAGAGAGCTCTGGAGACTAGGTCTGTTCTGACTGGGAAACTGAGGCCCTGGGAGCAGAGCCATTGTTCTGGCTTCTTCACAGACAAACACCTCTTGCACCAGGGAAGACTGAATAAGCAGTCCCTTGGGCTACCTTTTTTGACTCTAAGGAAGAGACCCTGCAAGGCTGCATCTGGCTGAAAATCACAAGGGGCTGGGAAGTGATACCTGGAAAGTCAGTGAAAGAGGCCACAGTGCCTAGGCTCCAAAGCCCAGGTAAGGCTTCGACAGTGCCCTGGAACGTGAAGGCACCCTCCTCAGCGCTATTTCCCATGTCTGCTCTGTAGCAGAGAGCTCTGGAGACTAGGTCTGTTCTGACTGGGAAACTGAGGCCCTGGGGAAAACCCATTGTTCTGGCTTCTTCACAGACAAACACCTCTTGCACCAGGGAAGACTGAATAAGCAGTCCCTTGGGCTACCTTTTTTGACTCTAAGGAAGAGACCCTGCAAGGCTGCATCTGGCTGAAAATCACAAGGGGCTGGGAAGTGATACCTGGAAAGTCAGTGAAAGAGGCCACAGTGCCTAGGCTCCAAAGCCCCGGGTAAGGCTTCGACAGTGCCCTGGAACGTGAAGGCACCCTCCACAGAGCTTTTTCCCATGTCTGCTCTGTAGCAGAGAGCTCTGGAGACTAGGTCTGTTCTGACTGGGAAACTGAGGCCCTGGGAGCAAACCCATTGTTTCTGGCTTCTTCACAGACAAAACACCTCTTGCACCAGGGAAGACTGAATAAGCAGTCCCTTGGGCTACCTTTTTTGACTCTAAGGAAGAGACCCTGCAAGGCTGCATCTGGCTGAAAATCACAAGGGGCTGGGAAGTGATACCTGGAAAGTCAGTGAAAGAGGCCACAGTGCCTAGGCTCCAAAGCCCAGGTAAGGCTTCGACAGTGCCCTGGAACGTGAAGGCACCCTCCACAGCGCTTTTTCCCCACATGTCTGCTCTGTAGCAGAGAGCTCTGGAGACTAGGTCTGTTCTGACTGGGAAACTGAGGCCTGGGAGCAAAGCCATTGTTCTGGCTTCTTCACAGACAAACACCTCTTGCACCAGGGAAGACTGAATAAGCAGTCCCTTGGGCTACCTTTTTTGACTCTAAGGAAGAGACCCTGCAAGGCTGCATCTGGCTGAAAATCACAAGGGGCTGGGAAGTGATACCTGGAAAGTCAGTGAAAGAGGCCACAGTGCCTAGGCTCCAAAGCCCAGGTAAGGCTTCGACAGTGCCCTGGAACGTGAAGGCACCCTCCACAGCGCTTTTTCCACATGTCTGCTCTGTAGCAGAGAGCTCTGGAGACTAGGTCTGTTCTGACTGGGAAACTGAGGCCCTGGGAGCAGAGCCATTGTTCTGGCTTCTTCACAGACAAACACCTCTTGCACCAGGGAAGACTGAATAAGCAGTCCCTTGGGCTACCTTTTTTGACTCTAAGGAAGAGACCCTGCAAGGCTGCATCTGGCTGAAAATCACAAGGGGCTGGGAAGTGATACCTGGAAAGTCAGTGAAAGAGGCCACAGTGCCTAGAATCCAAAGCCGGGGAAGGCTTCGACAGTGCCCTGGAACGTGAAGGCACCCTCCACAGCGCTTTTTCCCCACATGTCTGCTCTGTAGCAGAGAGCTCTGGAGACTAGGTCTGTTCTGACTGGGAAACTGAGGCCTGGGGAAAAGCCATTGTTCTGGCTTCTTCACAGACAAACACCTCTTGCACCAGGGAAGACTGAATAAGCAGTCCCTTGGGCTACCTTTTTTGACTCTAAGGAAGAGACCCTGCAAGGCTGCATCTGGCTGAAAATCACAAGGGGCTGGGAAGTGATACCTGGAAAGTCAGTGAAAGAGGCCACAGTGCCTAGGCTCCAAAGCCCAGGTAAGGCTTCGACAGTGCAGGGAACGTGAAGGCACCCTCCACAGCGCTTTTTCCCCATGTCTGCTCTGTAGCAGAGAGCTCTGGAGACTAGGTCTGTTCTGACTGGGAAACTGAGGCCCTGGGGAAGCAGAGCCATTGTTCTGGCTTCTTCACAGACAAACACACTCTTGCACCAGGGAAGACTGAATAAGCAGTCCCTTGGGCTACCTTTTTTGACTCTAAGGAAGAGACCCTGCAAGGCTGCATCTGGCTGAAAATCACAAGGGGCTGGGAAGTGATACCTGGAAAGTCAGTGAAAGAGGCCAAAGTGCCTAGGCTCCAAAGCCCAGGTAAGGCTTCGACAGGGCCCTGGAACGAGAAGGCACCCTCCACAGCGCTTTTTCCCCATGTCTGCTCTGTAGCAGAGAGCTCTGGAGACTAGGTCTGTTCTGACTGGGAAACTGAGGCCTGGGGAAAAGAGCCATTGTTCTGCCTTCTTCACAGACAAACACCTCTTGCACCAGGGAAGACTGAATAAGCAGTCCCTTGGGCTACCTTTTTTGACTCTAAGGAAGAGACCCTGCAAGGCTGCATCTGGCTGAAAATCACAAGGGGCTGGGAAGTGATACCTGGAAAGTCAGTGAAAGAGGCCACAGTGCCTAGGCTCCAAAGCCCAGGTAAGGCTTCGACAGTGCCCCTGGAACGTGAAGGCACCCTCCACAGCGCTTTTTCCCCATGTCTGCTCTGTAGCAGAGAGCTCTGGAGACTAGGTCTGTTCTGACTGGGAAACTGAGGCCCTGGGGAAAAGAGCCATTGTTCTGGCTTCTTCACAGACAAACACCTCTTGCACCAGGGAAGACTGAATAAGCAGTCCCTTGGGCTACCTTTTTTGACTCTAAGGAAGAGACCCTGCAAGGCTGCATCTGGCTGAAAATCACAAGGGGCTGGGAAGTGATACCTGGAAAGTCAGTGAAAGAGGCCACAGTGCCTAGGCTCCAAAGCCCAGGTAAGGCTTCGACAGTGCAGGAACGTGAAGGCACCCTCCACAGCGCTTTTTCCCCATGTCTGCTCTGTAGCAGAGAGCTCTGGAGACTAGGTCTGTTCTGACTGGGAAACTGAGGCCTGGGAGCAAAGCCATTGTTCTGGCTTCTTCACAGACAAACACCTCTTGCACCAGGGAAGACTGAATAAGCAGTCCCTTGGGCTACCTTTTTTGACTCTAAGGAAGAGACCCTGCAAGGCTGCATCTGGCTGAAAATCACAAGGGGCTGGGAAGTGATACCTGGAAAGTCAGTGAAAGAGGCCACAGTGCCTAGGCTCCAAAGCCCAGGTAAGGTTTCGACAGTGCCCTGGAACGTGAAGGCACCCTCCACAGCGCTTTTTCCCCCATGTCTGCTCTGTAGCAGAGAGCTCTGGAGACTAGGTCTGTTCTGACTGCGAAACTGAGGCCCTGGGAGCAGAGCCATTGTTGTGGCTTCTTCACAGACAAACACCTCTTGCACCAGGGAAGACTGAATAAGCAGTCCCTTGGGCTACCTTTTTTGACTCTAAGGAAGAGACCCTGCAAGGCTGCATCTGGCTGAAAATCACAAGGGGCTGGGAAGTGATACCTGGAAATTCAGTGAAAGAGGCCACAGTGCCTAGGCTCCAAAGCACAGGTAAGGCTTCGACAGTGCCCTGGAACGTGAAGGCACCCTCCACAGCGCTTTTTCCCCATGTCTGCTCTGTAGCAGAGAGCTCTGGAGACTAGGTCTGTTCTGACTGGGAAACTGAGGCCTGGGGAAAAACCCATTGTTCTGGCTTCTTCACAGAAAAAACCCTCTTGCACCAGGGAAGACTGAATAAGGCCCTTGGGCTACCTTTTTTTTGACTCTAAGGAAAGAGACCCTGCAAGGCTGCATCTGGCTGAAAATCACAAGGGGCTGGGAAGTGATACCTGGAAAGTCAGTGAAAGAGGCCACAGTGCCTAGGCTCCAAAGCCCAGGTAGGGCTTCCCAGTGCCCTGGAACGTGAAGGCACCCTCCTCAGAGCTTTTTCCCCATGTCTGCTCTGTAGCAGAGAGCTCTGGAGACTAGGTCTGTTCTGACTGGGAAACTGAGGCCCTGGGAGCAGAGCCATTGTTCTGGCTTCTTCACAGCCAAACACCTCTTGCACCAGGGAAGACTGAATAAGCAGTCCCTTGGGCTACCTTTTTTGACTCTAAGGAAGAGACCCTGCAAGGCTGCATCTGGCTGAAAATCACAAGGGGCTGGGAAGTGATACCTGGAAAGTCAGTGAAAGAGGCCACAGTGCCTAGGCTCCAAAGCCCAGGTAAGGCTTCGACAGTGCCCTGGAAACGTGAAGGCACCCTCCACAGCGCTTTTTCCCCATGTCTGCTCTGTAGCAGAGAGCTCTGGAGACTAGGTCTGTTCTGACTGGGAAACTGAGGCCCTGGGAGCAGAGCCATTGTTCTGGCTTCTTCACAGCCAAACACCTCTTGCACCAGGGAAGACTGAATAAGCAGTCCCTTGGGCTACCTTTTTTTTGACTCTAAGGAAGAGACCCTGCAAGGCTGCATCTGGCTGAAAATCACAAGGGGCTGGGAAGTGATACCTGGAAAGTCAGTGAAAGAGGCCACAGTGCCTAGGCTCCAAAGCCCAGGTAAGGCTTCGACAGTGCCCTGGAACGTGAAAGGAACCCTCCACAGCGCTTTTTCCCCATGTCTGCTCTGTAGCAGAGAGCTCTGGAGACTAGGTCTGTTCTGACTGGGAAACTGAGGCCCTGGGAGCAGAGCCCATTGTTCTGGCTTCTTCACAGCCAAACACCTCTTGCACCAGGGAAGACTGAATAAGCAGTCCCTTGGGCTACCTTTTTTGACTCTAAGGAAGAGACCCTGCAACGCTGCATCTGGCTGAAAATCACAAGGGGCTGGGAAGTGATACCTGGAAAGTCAGTGAAAGAGGCCACAGTGCCTAGGCCCCAAAGCCCAGGTAAGGCTTCGACAGTGCCCTGGAACGTGAAGGCACCCTCCACAGAGCTTTTTCCCCATGTCTGCTCTGTAGCAGAGAGCTCTGGAGACTAGGTCTGTTCTGACTGGGAAACTGAGGCCCTGGGAGCAGAGCCATTGTTCTGGCGTCTTCACAGCCAAACACCTCTTGCACCAGGGAAGACTGAATAAGCAGTCCCTTGGGCTACCTTTTTTGACTCTAAGGAAGAGACCCTGCAAGGCTGCATCTGGCTGAAAATCACAAGGGGCTGGGAAGTGATACCTGGAAAGTCAGTGAAAGAGGCCACAGTGCCTAGGCTCCAAAGCCCAGGTAAGGCTTCGACAGTGCCCTGGAACGTGAAGGCACCCTCCACAGCGCTTTTTCCCCATGTCTGCTCTGTAGCAGAGAGCTCTGGAGACTAGGTCTGTTCTGACTGGGAAACTGAGGCCCTGGGAGCAGAGCCATTGTTCTGGCGTCTTCACAGCCAAACACCTCTTGCACCAGGGAAGACTGAATAAGCAGTCCCTTGGGCTACCTTTTTTTGACTCTAAGGAAGAGACCCTGCAAGGCTGCATCTGGCTGAAAATCACAAGGGGCTGGGAAGTGATACCTGGAAAGTCAGTGAAAGAGGCCACAGTGCCTAGGCTCCAAAGCCCAGGTAAGGCTTCGACAGTGCCCTGGAACGTGAAGGCACCCTCCACAGCGCTTTTTTCCCCATGTCTGCTCTGTAGCAGAGAGCTCTGGAGACTAGGTCTGTTCTGACTGGGAAACTGAGGCCCTGGGAGCAGAGCCATTGTTCTGGCTTCTTCACAGCCAAACACCTCTTGCACCAGGGAAGACTGAATAAGCAGTCCCTTGGGCTACCTTTTTTGACTCTAAGGAAGAGACCCTGCAAGGCTGCATCTGGCTGAAAATCACAAGGGGCTGGGAAGTGATACCTGGAAAGTCAGTGAAAGAGGCCACAGTGCCTAGGCTCCAAAGCCCCGGGTAAGGCTTCGACAGTGCCCTGGAACGTGAAGGCACCCTCCACAGCGCTTTTTCCCCATGTCTGCTCTGTAGCAGAGAGCTCTGGAGACTAGGTCTGTTCTGACTGGGAAACTGAGGCCCTGGGAGCAGAGCCATTGTTCTGGCGTCTTCACAGCCAAACACCTCTTGCACCAGGGAAGACTGAATAAGCAGTCCCTTGGGCTACCTTTTTTGACTCTAAGGAAGAGACCCTGCAAGGCTGCATCTGGCTGAAAATCACAAGGGGCTGGGAAGTGATACCTGGAAAGTCAGTGAAAGAGCCACAGTGCCTAGGCTCCAAAGCCCCAGGTAAGGCTTCGACAGTGCCCTGGAACGTGAAGGCACCCTCCACAGCGCTTTTTCCCCATGTCTGCTCTGTAGCAGAGAGCTCTGGAGACTAGGTCTGTTCTGACTGGGAAACTGAGGCCCTGGGAGCAGAGCCCATTGTTCTGGCGTCTTCACAGCCAAACACCTCTTGCACCAGGGAAGACTGAATAAGCAGTCCCCTTGGGCTACCTTTTTTGACTCTAAGGAAGAGACCCTGCAAGGCTGCATCTGGCTGAAAATCACAAGGGGCTGGGAAGTGATACCTGGAAAGTCAGTGAAAGAGGCCACAGTGCCTAGGCTCCCAAAGCCCAGGTAAGGCTTCGACAGTGCCCTGGAAGCCTCAAGGCACCCTCCACAGAGCTATTTTCCCCATGTCTGCTCTGTAGCAGAGAGCTCTGGAGACTAGGTCTGTTCTGACTGGGAAACTGAGGCCCTGGAGCAGAGCCATTGTTCTGGCGTCTTCACAGCCAAACACCTCTTGCACCAGGGAAGACTGAATAAGCAGTCCCTTGGGCTACCTTTTTTTGACTCTAAGGAAGAGACCCTGCAAGGCTGCATCTGGCTGAAAATCACAAGGGGCTGGGAAGTGATACCTGGAAAGTCAGTGAAAGAGGCCACAGTGCCTAGGCTCCAAAGCCCAGGTAAGGCTTCGACAGTGCCCTGGATCGTGAAGGCACCCTGCACAGAGCTATTTTCCCCATGTCTGCTCTGTAGCAGAGAGCTCTGGAGACTAGGTCTGTTCTGACTGGGAAACTGAGGCCCTGGGAGCAGAGCCATTGTTCTGGCGTCTTCACAGCCAAACACCTCTTGCACCAGGGAAGACTGAATAAGCAGTCCCTTGGGCTACCCTTTTTTGACTCTAAGGAAGAGACCCTGCAAGGCTGCATCTGGCTGAAAATCACAAGGGGCTGGGAAGTGATACCTGGAAAGTCAGTGAAAGAGGCCACAGTGCCTAGGCTCCAAAGCCCAGGTAAGGCTTCGACAGTGCCCTGGAACGTGAAGGCAAGGAACCCTCCACAGCGCTTTTTCCCCATGTCTGCTCTGTAGCAGAGAGCTCTGGAGACTAGGTCTGTTCTGACTGGGAAACTGAGGCCCTGGGGAGCAGAGCCATTGTTCTGGCGTCTTCACAGCCAAACACCTCTTGCACCAGGGAAGACTGAATAAGCAGTCCCTTGGGCTACCTTTTTTGACTCTAAGGAAGAGACCCTGCAAGGCTGCATCTGGCTGAAAATCACAAGGGGCTGGGAAGTGATACCTGGAAAGTCAGTGAAAGAGGCCACAGTGCCTAGGCCCCAGCAAAGCCCAGGTAAGGCTTCGACAGTGCCCTGGAACGTGAAGGCACCCTCCACAGCGCTTTTTCCCCATGTTGTCTGCTCTGTAGCAGAGAGCTCTGGAGACTAGGTCTGTTCTGACTGGGAAAACTGAGGCCCTGGGAGCAGAGCCATTGTTCTGGCGTCTTCACAGCCAAACACCTCTTGCACCAGGGAAGACTGAATAAGCAGTCCCTTGGGCTACCTTTTTTGACTCTAAGGAAGAGACCCTGCAAGGCTGCATCTGGCTGAAAATCACAAGGGGCTGGGAAGTGATACCTGGAAAGTCAGTGTGAAAGAGAGGCCCACAGTGCCTAGGCTCCAAAGCCCAGGTAAGGGCTTCGACAGTGCCCTGGAACTCAAGGCACCCTCCACAGCGCTATTTTCCCCATGTCTGCTCTGTAGCAGAGAGCTCTGGAGACTAGGTCTGTTCTGACTGGGAAACTGAGGCCCTGGGAGCAGAGCCATTGTTCTGGCGTCTTCACAGCCAAACACCTCTTTGCACCAGGGAAGACTGAATAAGCAGTCCCTTGGGCTACCTTTTTTGACTCTAAGGAAGAGACCCTGCAAGGCTGCATCTGGCTGAAAATCACAAGGGCTGGGAAGTGATACCTGGAAAGTCAGTGAAAGAGGCCACAGTGCCTAGGCTCCCAAAGCCCCCCGGTAAGGGCTTTCCCCAAGGCCTGGAACGTGAAGGCAAGGAACCCTCCTCAGCGCTTTTCCCCATGTCTGCTCTGTAGCAGAGAGCTCTGGAGACTAGGTCTGTTCTGACTGGGAAACTGAGGCCCTGGGAGCAGAGCCATTGTTCTGGCGTCTTCACAGCCAAACACCTCTTGCACCAGGGAAGACTGAATAAGCAGTCCCTTTGGGCTACCTTTTTTGACTCTAAGGAAGAGACCCTGCAAGGCTGCATCTGGCTGAAAATCACAAGGGGGCTGGGAAGTGATACCTGGAAAAGTCAGTGAAAGAGGCCACAGTGCCTAGGCTCCAAAGCCCAGGTAAGGCTTCGACAGTGCCCTGGAACGTGAAGGCAACCCTCCACAGCGCTATTTTCCCCATGTCTGCTCTGTAGCAGAGAGCTCTGGAGACTAGGTCTGTTCTGACTGGGAAAAACTGAGGCCCTGGGAGCAGAGCCATTGTTCTGGCGTCTTCACAGCCAAACACCTCTTGCACCAGGGAAAGACTGAATAAGCAGTCCCTTGGGCTACCTTTTTTGACTCTAAGGAAGAGACCCCTGCAAGGCTGCATCTGGCTGAAAATCACAAGGGGCTGGGAAGTGATACCTGGAAAGTCAGTGAAAGAGGCCACAGTGCCTAGGCTCCAAAGCCCAGGTAAGGGCTTCGACAGTGCCCTGGAACGTGAAGGCACCCTCCTCAGAGCTATTTTTTCCCCATGTCTGCTCTGTAGCAGAGAGCTCTGGAGACTAGGTCTGTTCTGACTGGGAAACTGAGGCCCTGGGAGCAGAGCCATGTTTCTGGCGTCTTCACAGCCAAACACCTCTTGCACCAGGAAGACTGAATAAGCAGTCCCTTGGGCTACCTTTTTTTGACTCTAAGGAAGAGACCCTGCAAGGCTGCATCTGGCTGAAAATCACAAGGGGCTGGGAAGTGATACCTGGAAAGTCAGTGAAGAGAGGCCACAGTGCCTAGGCTCCAAAGCCCAGGTAAGGGCTTCGACAGTGCCCTGGAACGTGAAGGCACCCTCCACAGCGCTATTTTCCCCATGTCTGCTCTGTAGCAGAGAGCTCTGGAGACTAGGTCTGTTCTGACTGGGAAACTGAGGCCCTGGGAGCAGAGCCATTGTTCTGGCGTCTTCACAGCCAAACACCTCTTGCACCAGGGAAGACTGAATAAGCAGTCCCTTGGGCTACCTTTTTTTGACTCTAAGGAAGAGACCCTGCAAGGCTGCATCTGGCTGAAAATCACAAGGGGCTGGGAAGTGATACCTGGAAAGTCAGTGAAAGAGGCCACAGTGCCTAGGCTCCAAAGCCCAGGGTAAGGCTTCGACACAGTGCCCCTGGAACGTGAAGGCACCCTCCACAGCGCTTTTTCCCCATGTCTGCTCTGTAGCAGAGAGCTCTGGAGACTAGGTCTGTTCTGACTGGGAAACTGAGGCCCTGGGAGCAGAGCCATTGTTGTTCTGGCGTCTTCACAGCCAAAACACCTCTTGCACCAGGGAAGACTGAATAAGCAGTCCCTTGGGCTACCTTTTTTGACTCTAAGGAAGAGACCCTGCAAGGCTGCATCTGGCTGAAAATCACACAAGGGGCTGGGAAGTGATACCTGGAAAGTCAGTGAAAAAGAGGCCACAGTGCCTAGGCTCCAAAGCCCAGGTAAGGCTTCTTCCCCACAGTGCCCTGGAACGTGAAGGCACCCTCCACAGAGCGCTATTTTCCCGAGAGCTCTGGAGACTAGGTCTGTTCTGACTGGGAAACTGAGGCCCCTGGGAGCAGAGCCCATTGTTCTGGCGTCTTCACAGCCAAACACCTCTTGCACCAGGGAAGACTGAATAAGCAGTCCCTTGGGCTACCTTTTTTTTTGACTCTAAGGAAGAGACCCTGCAAGGCTGCATCTGGCTGAAAATCACAAGGGGCTGGGCAAAGTGATACCTGGAAAGTCAGTGAAAGAGGCCACAGTGCCTAGGCTCCCAAGCCCAGGTAAGGCTTCTTCGACAGTGCCCCTGGAACGTGAAGGCACCCTCCTCAGAGCTTTTTGCTATTTCCCCAACAGTCTGCTCTGTAGCAGAGAGCTCTGGAGACTAGGTCTGTTCTGACTGGAGGAAACTGAGGCCCTGGGAGCAGAGCCATTGTTCCTGGCGTCTTCACAGCCATGAATACCTTGGGCTTTTTTGACTCTAAGGAAGAGACCCTGCAAGGCTGCATCTGGCTGAAAATCACAAGGGGCTGGGAAGTGATACCTGGAAAAGTCAGTGAAAGAGGCCACAGTGCCTAGGGCTCCAAAGCCCGGTAAGGCTTTCGACAGTGCCTGGAAGTCAGGGAACGTGAAGGCACCCTCCTCAGAGCTATTTCCCCATGTCATGCTCTGTAGCAGAGAGCTCTGGAGACTAGGTCTGTTCTGACTGGGAAACTGAGGCCCTGGGATAGCAGAGCCATTGTTCTGGCGTCTTCACAGCCAAACACCTCTTGCACCAGGGAAGACTGAATAAGCAGTCCCTTGGGCTACCTTTTTTTGACTCTAAGGAAGAGACCCTGCAAGGCTGCATCTGGCTGAAAATCACAAGGGGCTGGGAAGTGATACCTGGAAAGTCAGTGAAAGAGGCCACAGTGCCTAGGCCCCAAAGCCCAGGTAAGGGCTTCCCAGTGCCCTGGAACCTCAAGGCAACCCTCCTCAGCGCTTTTTCCCCATGTCTGCTCTGTAGCAGAGAGCTCTGGAGACTAGGTCTGTTCTGACTGGGAAACTGAGGCCCTGGGAGCAGAGCCATTGTTCTGGCGTCTTCACAGCCAAACACCTCTTGCACCAGGGAAGACTGAATAAGCAGTCCCTTGGGCTACCTTTTTTTGACTCTAAGGAAGAGACCCTGCAAGGCTGCATCTGGCTGAAAATCACAAGGGGCTGGGAAGTGATATACCTGGAAAGTCAGTGAAAGAGGCCACAGTGCCTAGGCTCCAAAGCCCAGGTAAGGCTTCGACAGTGCCCAGGGAACGTGAAGGCACCCTCTCCTCAGCGCTTTTTCCCCATGTCTGCTCTGTAGCAGAGAGCTCTGGGAGACTAGGTCTGTTCTGACTGGGAAACTGAGGCCCTGGGAGCAGAGCCATTGTTCTGGCGTCTTCACAGCCAAACACCTCTTGCACCAGGGAAGACTGAATAAGCAGTCCCTTGGGCTACCTTTTTTGACTCTAAAGGAAGAGAACCTGCAAGGCTGCATCTGGCTGAAAATCACAAGGGGCTGGGAAGTGATACCTGGAAAGTCAGTGAAAGAGGCCACAGTGCCTAGGCTCCAAAGCACCCGGGTAGGGCTTCCCCAGTGCAGGGAAACCTCAAGGAAACCCTCCTCAGAGCTATTTCCCCATGTCTGCTCTGTAGCAGAGAGCTCTGGAGACTAGGTCTGTTCTGACTGGGAAACTGAGGCCCTGGGAGCAGAGCCATTGTTCTGGCGTCTTCACAGCCAAACACCTCTTGCACCAGGGAAGACTGAATAAGCAGTCCCTTGGGCTACCTTTTTTGACTCTAAGGAAGAGACCCTGCAAGGCTGCATCTGGCTGAAAAATCACAAGGGGCTGGGAAGTGATACCTGGAAAGTCAGTGAAAGAGGCCACAGTGCCTAGGCTCCAAAGCCCAGGTAAGGCTTCGACAGTGCCCTGGAACGTGAAGGCACCCTCCCACAGAGCTTTTTCCCCATGTCTGCTCTGTAGCAGAGAGCTCTGGAGACTAGGTCTGTTCTGACTGGGAAACTGAGGCCCTGGGAGCAGAGCCATTGTTCTGGCGTTCTTCACAGCCAAACACCTCTTGCACCAGGGAAGACTGAATAAGCAGTCCTCTTGTGGCTACCTTTTTTGACTCTAAGAGGAAGTAGACCCTGCAAGGCTGCATCTGGTTCTGAAAATCACAAGGGGCTGGAAGTGATACCTGGAAAAGTCATTGAAGGCCACAGTGCCTAGGCTCTTGCACAGTAAGGCTTCCTGAACGGAGCCTCAAGGAACCCAAAACACCTCAAGAGGCTTTTCCCCATGTCTGCTCTGTAGCAGAGAGCTCTGGAGACAGGTCTGTTCTGACTGGAAAACTGAGGCCCTGGGAGCAGAGCCATTGTTCTGGCGTCTTCACAGCCAAACACCTCTTGCAAAGTCAGACTGAATAAGCAGTCCATCACTTGGGTACCTTTTTGACTCTAAGGAAGAGACCCTGCAAGGCTGCATCTGGCTGAAAATCACAAGGGTTTGGAAGTGATACCTGGAAAGCAGAAAAGAGGGCCACAGTGCTAGGCTCCCACCCAGGTAAGGCTTCGACAGTGCGCTGGAACGTGAAGGCACCCTCCACAGCAAGCTTTATTCCCCATGTCTGCTCTGTAGCAGAGAGCTCTGGAGACTAGGTCTGTTCTGACTGGGAAACTGAGGCCCTGGGAGCAGAGCCATTGTTCTGGCGTCTTCACAGCCAAACACCTCTTTTGCACCAGGGAAGACTGAATAAGCAGTCCCTTGGGCTACCTTTTTTGACTCTAAGGAAGAGACCCTGCAAGGCTGCATCTGCATTGGCTGGAAAATCACAAGGGCTGGGGAAGTGATACCTGGAAAGTCAGTGAAAGAGGCCACAGTGCCTAGGCCCAAAGCACCAGGGGTAAGGGCTTCCCCAAGGCAAGGGAGCCTCAAGGCAACCCTCCTCAGAGCTATTTCCCCATGGTCTGCTCTGTAGCAGAGAGCTCTGGAGACTAGGTCTGTTCTGACTGGGAACTGAGGCCCTGGGAGCAGAGCCATTGTTCTGGCGTCTTCACAGCCAAAACACCTCTTGCACCAGGGAAGACTGAATAAGCAGTCCCTTGGGGCTACCTTTTTTGACTCTAAGGAAGAGACCCTGCAAGGCTGCATCTGGCTGAAAATCACAAGGGGCTGGGAGTGATACCTGGAAAGTCAGTGAAAGAGGCCACAGTGCCTAGGCCAAAGCCCAGGTAAGGCTTCGACAGTGGCCCTGGAGCCGTCAAGGAACCCCTCCTCAGCGCTTTTTCCCCATGTCTGCTCTGTAGCAGAGAGCTCTGGAGACTAGGTCTGTTCTGACTGGGGAAACTGAGGCCTGGGAGCAGAGCCATTGTTCTGGCGTCTTCACAGCCAAACACCCTCTTGGCACCAGGGAAGACTGAATAAGCAGTCCCTTGGCTACCTTTTTTGACTCTAAGGAAGAGACCCTGCACAAGGCTGCATCTGGCTGAAAATCACAAGGAGGGCTGGGAAGTGATACCTGGAAAAGTCAGTGAAAAGAGGCCACAGTGCCCTAGTAGGCCCCAGCACCCGGGTAGGGCTTCCCCAAGCCATGGACGCTCAAAAGGCAGAAAGCCCCTCCTTGAGGCTACATTCCCATGCATGTCTGCTCTGTAGCAGAGAGCTCTGGAGACTAGGTCTGTTCTGACTGACAGGGAAAACTGAGGCCCTGGGGAGCAGAGAGCCATTGTTCTCTGGCGTCTTCACAGCCAAACACCTCTTGCACCAGGGAAGACTGAATAAGCAGTCCTTTGGGCTACCATTTTTTTTTGACTCTAAGGAAGAGAGACCCTGCAAGGCTGCATCTGGCTGAAAAATCACAAGGGGCTGGGGAAGTGTGATACCTTGGAAAGTCAGTGAAAGAGGCCACAGTGCCTAGGCCTCCAAAGCCAGGTAAGGGCTTCGACAGTGCCCTGGAAACGTGAAGGCATCCACCCTCCACAGAGCGCTTTATTTTCCCCATGTCTGCTCTGTAGCAGAGAGCTCTGGAGACTAGGTCTCTGTTCTGACTGGGAAACTGAGGCCCTGGGAGCAGAGCCATTGTTTCTGGCGTCTTCACACAAGCCAAACACCTCTTGCACCAGGGAAGACTGAATAAGCAGTCCCTTGGGCTACCTTTTTTGACTCTAAGGAAGAGACCCTGCAAGGCTGCATCTGGCTGAATCATCACAAGGGCTGGGAAGTGATACCTGGAAAAGTCAGTGAAAGAGAGCCACAGTGCCTAGGCCCCACAGCACCCGGGTAAGGGGCTTCCCCAAGGCTGGGATACGTCAAGAGCACCCTCAAGGAACCTCTCTCTCAGAGCTATTTCCCCATGTCTGCTCTGTAGCAGAGAGCTCTCTGGAGACTAGGTCTGTTTTCTGACTGGAAAACTGAGGCCCTGGGGAGCAGAGCCATTGTTTCTGGCGTCTTCACAGCCAAACACCTCTTGCACCAGGGAAGACTGAATAAGCAGTCCCTTGGGCTACCTTTTTTGACTCAAAGGAAGAGACCCTGCAAGGCTGCATCTGGCTGAAAATCACAAGGGGCTGGGAAGTGATACCTGGAAAGTCAGTGAAAGAGGCCACAGTGCCTAGGCTCCAAAGCCCAGGTAAGGCTTCGACAAGTGCACTGGAACGTGAAGGCACCCTCCCTCACAGCGCTTTTTTCCCATGTCTGCAAGACTGAATCCGCAGTCCCTTGGGGTTACCTTTTTTGATCTCTAAGGGAAGAGAACCCTGCAAGAGCTGCATCTGCCTGAAAATCACAAGGGGTGGGAAGAGATGACCTGGAAAGTCAGTGAAAAGAGGCACGAGCCTAGCTTGCAATCCACGGGTAAGTCTTAGACGATTAGCCCTGGATCTTGTGGAAGTAAACCTCCTCAGAGCTTTATCAACATGTATAAATGACTGTAAGGATATGGCTCTGTGAGAATTAGGGCTATATAAGCTTGGGATATAATAATTGTGTAGGAACTGGGAAGCTGAGCCATTGTTCGTTGGCGTCTTCAAAGCTCCAAACACTCTCTTGAGGAGGGAGGAGTGGAATAAGCATTCCTTAGGCTACCTTTTTTGAGTCTAATAGGAAGTTGCACGGCTGCATCGGCTGCAAAAAAAAAGGGTTCGGAAAGTGGGGAACAGCAAAGTCGTGAGGGAGGCAGTGCTAGTCCAAAGACCAGGTGAAGGTTTCGACAGTGCCCTGGAGTGAAGGACCGCTAAGGGCTTTTTTCCCATGTCTGTCTAAAGAGGGAAGCTTGAAAAAAGAGTGTTTGACTGGGAAAGGCAGCCCTCAGGAGTGCAGAATTGTGTGTTAGTTGAAATTGAAAACTTTTGAATGGTGATGATGAAAAAGGAGAATTGAAAAAAAGGTGGAATGAAATGAAGGAAGCGGCAGACCATGTGCCCTGGTGATTTCATAAAGGGGATCAGAAGTGATACTTGAAAGTCTGTATCAGATGGCCCAGTGCTACGCTCGAAGGCACCATATCCCCAGTTCTCGGAAAGTGAAGGCACCTGCACAGCCATTGTCACTTGTCCACCTGTAGCGAGGGGGCTCGGGAGAACTAGGTCTAGTTCTGATAGTGAAAAACTGGAGCGCCTGGAAGCAGAGCCAGTATTCGGGCGTCTTCAAAGCCAATAACCTCTTGCACACCAGGGAAGATGACAAAAGCAGTCCCTTGGGCTACCTTTTTTGACTCTAAGGAAGAGACCCTGCAAGGCTGCATCTGGCTGAAAATCACAAGGGGCTGGGAAGTGATACCTGGAAAGTCAGTGAAAGAGGCCACAGTGCCTAGGCTCCAAAGCCCAGGTAAGGCTTCGACAGTGGCCTGGAGCCTGAAGGAACCCTCCTCAGAGCTTTTTCCCCATGTCTGCTCTGTAGCAGAGAGCTCTGGAGACTAGGTCTGTTCTGACTGGGAAACTGAGGCCCTGGGAGCAGAGCCATTGTTCTGGCGTCTTCACAGCCAAAACACCTCTTGCACCAGGGAAGACTGAATAAGCAGTCCCTTGGGCTACCTTTTTTGACTCTAAGGAAGAGACCCTGCAAGGCTGCATCTGGCTGAAAATCACAAGGGGCTGGGAAGTGATACCTGGAAAGTCAGTGAAAGAGGCCACAGTGCCTAGGCTCCAAAGCCCAGGTAAGGCTTCGACAGTGCCCTGGAACGTGAAGGCACCCTCCACAGCGCTTTTTCCCCCATGTCTGCTCTGTAGCAGAGAGCTCTGGAGACTAGGTCTGTTCTGACTGGGAAAAACTGAGGCCCTGGGAGCAGAGCCATTGTTCTGGCGTCTTCACAGCCAAACACCTCTTGCACCAGGGAAGACTGAATAAGCAGTCCCTTGGGCTACCTTTTTTGACTCTAAGGAAGAGACCCTGCAAGGCTGCATCTGGCTGAAAATCACAAGGGGCTGGGAAGTGATACCTGGAAAGTCAGTGAAAGAGGCCACAGTGCCTAGGCCCCAAAGCCCAGGTAGGGCTTCCCCAAGTGCAGGGAACCTCAAGGAACCCTCCCTCAGAGCTATTTCCCCATGTCTGCTCTGTAGCAGAGAGCTCTGGAGACTAGGTCTGTTCTGACTGGGAAACTGAGGCCCTGGGAGCAGAGCCATTGTTCTGGCGTCTTCACAGCCAAACACCTCTTGCACCAGGGAAGACTGAATAAGCAGTCCCTTGGGCTACTATTCTGACTATAAGGAAGGGATGCGACTGCATGGTGATATGTTGAAGAATACGAAGGTGTGGAAAGTGATACCGGAATTTCAGTGAAAGAAGACAATGTAGGCCAGCACCGGGTAGGGCTTTTCCCAAGGAGGGAGCTTCCCAGGAAACCTCTCAGGCTATTTTGTATGCTCTGTAGTGAGTGCGCTATGGTGGACCTAGGTTGTTTGACTGAGGGAAACACCCCCTGGGGGAGAGATTGTTCAGGGTCCACCAGCAAACCCGTTCCAAGGAAGTGACGAAGCAGGCTTGGGACCTTTTTTGACTTAAGGAAGAGACCAGTCTTGCTGCATAGGTGAAACAAAAGGGGTGGTGAAGAGACTGGAACGTAGTGAAGAGGACGTGTTGTCCAAAGTCATTAAGGCTTGACAGTGCCTTGAAAATTGAAGGCACCTCCACAGGGCTTATCTGTTGCACTGTAGCAGGCGCTTGGAGATAGGTTCTGTTCTGATGCAGAAATGAGGCTGGGTGCAGAGCCATCTCGGTTCGGGTTTCACAGCCAAACATCTTGCAAGGAGATCGCATAAAGCAGTCCTTGTTTTGGGGTAACTTTTTTGACTCTAAGGAGAGACCTGCACGATGCCATGTCTGAGTTCAAAGGGGTGGTACGTGAATGGAAGTCAGTGAAAGAGGACAGTGCCTCGGCTTCAAAGAAGTAAGGTTACGGCAGGGAATAAGGCACCTGTTCGAGCTATACCCTTTTGTTTGTAGCAGAGGAGTATGGAGACTAGGATGTTTGATGGGGAAATAAGGACTGAATCAGGAGACATTGTATGGTGTGTTACACGCCCAACCTCTTGCACAGGATGACTGAATTTAAGCGAGGAAATGGGTCCAATTTAGATCTAGGAGGAAGACCTGCAAGCCTGCATCTAGGTGAAAATCACAAGGGGCTGGGAAGTCGATCTGACCACGGACAAAGTTCAGTGACACTAGAGGCCACAGTTGTGGTGACCTAGGGCTCCAAAGCTCCAGTTTTTAGGGCTTATCGGACAGTTGCCTCTCGCGTAAAGATGGAAGACAACCTTCTACAGCGTTTTTCACCATTTGAGTTTTGTAGGAGATTTCTATGGGATTTATGTCGAGGTTGGTCTGCAGATATGAGACTGGGTGGACTAGCTTTTTTTATTTTGACGTGTTCACAAGGGGCAAACACTCTTGCACCCCAGGGAAAGACTACAGGGAACACACAGACACTCCATCTTCGGTCTACTCGTTCAAATCATACTGAACACTAAAGTGGACGAGACCCCTGCCAAGGTGCTGCATGGGTGCAAATCTGCGAGTGAAGGGATCTGATATCACACGCCTTTCAATTGGGCAAAAAAAATACCCTGGACACCGATATCAGTGGAAAGACGGCCACAAGTCGCCCCCTCAGTACCCCCACAAGCAACCTCCACGGGTTAGTGGAATCTGTGTGCAAAAAGTCAGTGCAAGGCACTCAAGGAACAGACTATCACCCCGTACAGCAGCTAACGTCGTACCCCATGTAGCCCCACCGCTCTTCTTTGTACCAACACGAGGAATCTGCTCGGAAGTAGCTAGGTCTGACTTTGACAACTTCCAGGCGGCACTGGGGAATCTCACCAGCCGCTACTTCTTGGGAATCCCATGTCCTCGCTTCTTCTATGTTCTCTGAGCGTCCCTGGCACACCCAAACATCAACCTCATGTCTCAATTCCAGGGAAGGACTGGAAACCCCCCAGGTTCTAACAACCTGCAGGCCTGCGAGATAAGAGCCATTGTTTCTTTTTTTTTGAACCTTCACACAAGAAACCACCCCGTGCACCCCTTGATCAATGAACGTAATAAGCACGCTCCACTTTGGCTACCTTTTTCAAGACCTCTTCAGCAAGTGAGGAGACTCTACTGGAAAGGAAGCATCTGAGTCTGCAACTCTCACCCACAGTCGACAAGGACGTGATATACCACAGAAAGTTTCATAG
Organism: Okapia johnstoni; assembly: GCA_024291935.2. NCBI lineage: Eukaryota > Metazoa > Chordata > Mammalia > Artiodactyla > Giraffidae > Okapia > Okapia johnstoni. Next base: position 17,068 of record JAGTYA010000196.1, on the reverse strand, counting down.
GTTATCAATAGCGCCGACCAAGTGGGGCCTAGAGCGCTTCCTAACAAGCCCCAGGTACACGGCGTCCCTTCCGTCAGTCGCAGAGTGCAACACCCTAGATACAGGCAACCCCCACCAAAAAAACCGAGTTTTCTTCGCCAACTGTCTCCTCTGCATCCGTAAACAGCTGGAGACTAGAGCTGTCTGGAGATCCGGAAACTGATCGAGCCGCGAGAGGTAGCTCTAGGAGACTCAGGTGCTGGAGAAACACCCACAGTGAGATACTCTCTTGAAGCCTACTGCCAGAACTTGTCTTCTGCAGTGCCACGGGGTCTAAAATAATAACCATCCTATACTGATTGCCACACAAGTACACGGATAGAACCTGTGACCAAACTGTCAAATTTGGCTCATGTCCCTGACGGACAAGCACCAGACATAAGCATTCGCCCCTGGGGAAAGTTTACATTCAACAGTAGGCCATATAGTAGAGCGCTTTGTTGAGACAACGGCGCCACCTAAGGCACACAGGCGACAGTAGAGACCCCGTAACATGTCAAGGCACACTCGAGTGCTATCTCTGCCTTTACTTAACATGAAAAACTCTAGTAGCAGAGGGCTCCTCGGGGACACTCAGGTCTTTCAACCTGGAAATCTCAGGTCGGAACTGGGCGCAGAGCCACTTGTTCTGCCGTGCCTCAACAGCCCCAAAATTAACCTCTCTGGAACCCGGGTAGTAACTGAATAACCACGCTTACTGGGCATAAAGCCTTTCTTGCACTTCTATAAGGAAGACAGTACCTACAACTGCAACAGGGCTGGCATCAGGATAGCAACTAACTTGCAAAAAGCCGAGTGGGAATTGAAACTCAGCCAAGTTCAGTAATAGCACGAGGACATTGTTCTGCGAGATTCACCCAAGTCCTCCGGGTTGGGATTCCCCAAGGCCGAGGATCAAGTGGAACTTCTTTTTCCTCAGATAGCGTATATCTCTCTTACCCAATAACTGACTTCTTGTAGTCTAAAGACCTGGTGCCGAATTGCTAGGTTCGTTCAGCGACTGCCCATCTGTTTACCCCCAGGCGTCTTAGAGGACCAATTTATTTCTCACACTACAGAGGCCCAAATACCTTCCCTCGCTCTCCAGTGTAAGAGACACTGATAGACCAGCCCTTCCATCCTTTTAGCGCTCAAGTCCTATATCTTCTACTGTAACGGAAAGTGACCCCACTGCGCCATAGGCTGCCGAAAAAAGTCTGCGCTGAAAAATTCCACAACCGATCAGCGGATAAGAGGGTGACTTTACTGACGAACAGTTCAGTGCAAAAGAGGCCCCACAGATTGCCCTAGGGCCATCCCACAGGCACCCACAGTAGGGCCCCCTTACACAATGGGGTCAAGGTATCTAGTCCCAATGGAATTCCCTTCCTCAGGGAGCTATTTTTGTATTTTACCTTCCCACTGATCCCCCTTGCCTCCATTAGCATGAAGCAGCTAGGGCAATCAGAAGCACCTAGGTCCCCAAGCTACAGTCGGACCCAGGGTATCAAACACTGAGAGTACCCCCCCCCCCCTGGGATGTACAGAGGCCAATGGTTCCTGGAGACGTCCCCTCTCTTTCACAGCCCAACAAAACTCTCTCCCCCTTGCAGCCACGGGCGAAGAGAAACTCTGGAAAATTTAAGCAAATTCCCCTGGGGGCTCCTATACCCCTATTTCGAACTGAACAATGTCGCTATTTTTCAGGTACCCTCCCTAAGTGAAAGAGAAACCCTGCAAAAAGTGCCTTGAGCGAATCCAGGCCCCCCTGACACAATACACAAGGGGGCCTACGGTGCACACGATCGATACCTGGCAAAACTGTCCAGTGAAACAGGGACCCCCAATCCGTCTCTGTAGCTCTAAGGGCCTCCCTATTTCCCAAAGCCCAACGCCACAATCGACCCCATTTCCGGCAGTGCCTTGCACCGTGGAACGCTGCGAAAAGACCCACCCACCTACTACTCAGAGCCTATAATCTTTTTTTGGATCCATCTGTGACGTTCTCTAGGATTAAGGTAGCAGAGAGCTTCTGGAACGCAATAGCGGTCATTGGGTCATTTCTGGAAACTTGGTAAAAACTCGACAGAGCCCTCTATTCTGAAGCCCCAAAGAAGCCCACAACTTCGTTATTCTGGTTACCGCAATCTTACAACAGGTCCAGAATGCAGCCTCTATTGCACTCTCTCGGATGACTCATAGACTGTGAATATAGAGCAGGTACCTCCCCCCCCCTGATTGCGGACTATAACCTTTCTAACTTTCTGTGACGTCCAAGGTGAGCTAGACCCTTGCAAGGCGTTAACGCATCTGGCTGCTGAGAAATCACAAGGGGCCAAGGGAAGTGGCTCGGATACCTGTAAAGAAATGTGATCAGTGAAAGATCGGCACAGTCGCCACCTAGGGCTGCCAAACTTGCCCAGGTAAGGCTTTTCGCTCAGTGCCCTCGGGAACTTGAATCGCCAGCACAACCCTCCTCATACCACGCTTATTTTCCCCCATGTCTCCTGCACTGATAAGCACGAGAGCTTCTGGAGTAAACCTAGGTGCTCCCTTCAGTCTCTTCTGAACTTGGGAAACTGAGAGCCCTGGGGAGCAGAGCCATTGTTCTGGCGTCTTCTACAGCCAAACACAACCTTCTTGACACCAGTGGAATGTACATGAACACTAAGCAGTAATCACTGGCGCGAGTACCTTCTCTTTGTGACTTTCTGCTAGAAGGAAGAGACCCTGCAAAGGCTGCATCTTTCCTGGCTGACCAGAACACGAAGGTCCGGATGGGAAGCAGGGGGTGAAAAAACATAGATACTGTGAAAGTCTCAGTGAAAGAGGCCCAGCAGTGCCTAGAGTCTCCAGCAAGCCCAGGTAAGGCTAACCGACAAGTGCCCCTGGAGACGTGGAAGGCACCTCTCCTGCGATCGCTTGTTTAGCTATTTCCTTTTTCCACACATTTGTGTTCTGCTCTGTTATGCAGAGATTTTGTCTCTGGACGACTACGGATCTTATTTTCTGACTATGGGAAACTGAGGAGTCACCTGGATTGCAGAGCCTTTAATTGTGTATGGCTTGTCTTTCATTCAGCGCCACAACACCTTCTTTGCACCAGGGAAGAGCTAGAAATATAGCAGCTCCATGAGGGCTTCCTCAGGATGTTGACTCTAAGGAAGATAGTCACCTGCAAAGAGCTGCATGTGCTGGTGAAAATCACAAGGGGCTGGGAAAGTGATACCTGGAGAAGTCAGTGAAAGAGAAGGCCACAGTGCCCTATGCCTCCGCAAGCAGCCAAGTGGTAAGGCTTCGACAAGGTGCTTATGGAAGACCTCTAAGGCACCCTCCAAGGCAGTCGCGCTTCCCCAATGTCTTGCTCTGTAGCAGCAGTAGTTGTCTGCTCGAGAATAGTGGGTCTGTTTCTGATCTGGAAATAACTGATGAGGGACTGGGTTGGAGCAGACGCCAATTGTTTTCTGGCGTCTTCACAGCCAAACACCTTCTTGCACTCCAGGGAAAGACTGTGTTGAATAAAGCAGTCCCTTTAGGTTGCTACCTTTTTTGACTTTGACAAGGTAGTTAGTTGAAAAGACCCCGGTGACAAGGCTGCATCTGCTGCTGAAAATCACAAGGGGTCCTGGTGAAGAACTGCTTACCTGGAATAAGTTCAGTGGAAGGGCCCATGCACGGTTCCTTCAGGCCCACTGCACACCAACGCGTATTTTCTCCGCCAAGGTCCTAAGGTGAGCACTCTTCTAGAAAGGCTTACGCATCTTGTCAGAGACTATTGTGTCCATGTTCTAGCTCTGTAGCAGGAGCTCTCGGAGGGATTCTCCTGATGGGAAATCCTGAGGGCCCTGGGATGGACAGAGCTCCATTTTGTTTCTGGAGTCTTTCACACACGCAAACACTCTCTCTGCATCCAGATGGAAGAACCTGTAATAAGCAAAGTTGCCCTTGGTGGTGTACCGCTTTGTTTTGACTCTATAGTGAAGGAGCCCTGGCAAAGGCTTGCAAATGAACTGGTTCCTGTTAAAAATCACGAAGGCGGGGGACTGGGACAAGTTGGGTAACTAGGACGATGAAAGTTGAAAAGAAGTCCCAGCAGGTGGTGCTAGGCCGCCTAAGGCGTTCTGGTGGTTCTAAAACTCAAATGGTCTTCGTCAGATGCACCGGGAGCCTCTAATGAGCTCCCGTCCGTCATCTGTACTTTCCGCCATCTATTGTTTGCTCTGTTAGCTCCGAGAGCTGCTGGTCAGACCTTAGGTCTGGAGTGTTCTGACTGGGAAACTGAGGCCCTGGGAGCACAGAGCACATGTGTTCTGGCGTCTCTTCACGAGCCAAACTACCTCTTTGCATCCAGGGTTCACCAGGGAAAGACTGAATTAAGCAGTCCCTTGGGGCTACCTTTTTTGACTCTCTAATGGAACGAATGAGTAACCCTGCAAGCTTGCTCTTCTGGCTTGAAAATCACAAGGGGGCTGGGAAGTGATAACTGGAAAGTGCAGTGTTGGAAGAGGCCACCAGTGCCGCGGTAGGCTGCCAAAAGTCCATCAGGTAAGGGTCTTCGGATGACTAGGGTGCCCCTGGGAACGTGAATGGAACCTCCCCACTAGCGCTATTTTCACCATGTCTGCTTTCTGGTAGCAGAGCAATCGTTTCTTCTGGAGACTAGGTCCCTGTTTCTGATCTGGGGAAAACTTGAGGCCGACTGGTTGTAGCAGAGCCATTTGTTCTGGCATCTTCACATTGTCCAAACAATCTCTTGCTAACCAGGGAAGACTGAGAATTAAGCTAGATCTTCCCTTGGGCTACTTTTTTTGACTCTAAGGAAGAGAGACTCCTGCAAAGGCTGCATCTGGCAGCATGAGAATCACAAGGTCCGGCCTGGGATAGGTGATACCTGGGGTAAGTCATGTGAAAGAGGCCACAGTGCCCATAGTGCCCCACGCGCACACCGATGGTAAGGGTTCCTCCAAGGCAGGAACAACTGTCAAGGACACCTACTCCAACAGTAGCTACGTATTCCCCATAGTCTGCTCTGTAGCAGAGAGGCTCATGGAGGACTTAGGTTGTTCTGACTGGGAAACCTGAGGAACACTGGAACGGGATGAGCTAGCCATTGTTTTCTTGGCTGTCTTTCGCACATCCTCCAAAACATTGCCATCTTTGGGCCGTTGAGGGATGACCTCATGAAATAAATGCATATCCCTTCTGGGCTTACCTTTTTTTTGGGACTCTAAGTCGAAGTGACCGCTGCAAGGCTGCATCTGCTGCGTGTGATAAATCACCAAGGGGGTGGGGAGGTGTGATACCTGTTCCTGTAAGTCAGTGAAATAGATCCGCCACTAATTGCCTCAGGCCTCAAATCCCCCTATAATGGCTTGGACACAGTTAGCCCATGGAACGTACAAGGCACCCTCCCTTCACAGCGCTATTTCCCCATGTCTGCTCTGTAGCAGTACATCCCAGAGCTCTGGAGACTTAGGTCCTCGTTTTGCCTGGGAAGAATGAGGCCCTGGGGATGCAGAGCCATTTGTTGTTCTGGCTCGCAAGCGTCTCTTCCACAGCCAAACAAGCACTCTCTTCTTGCACCAGGGAAGACTGAAATATGCAAGCAGTCCCTTGGGCTACCTTTTTTGACTCTAAGGAAGAGACCCTTGCAAGGCTGCACATTGGGACTGAACATCACAAGCCCCGACCAGGGATGGGAAGTGATACCTGGAATAGTCAGTGACATCAAAAGAGGCCACATGGTGCATAGGCTCCACGCCCAGCACACCAGGGTAAGGCTTCCCCAAGGCACAGGGAGCCTCTATTGTTAAGGAGACACCTCCCTCAGAGCTATTTCACCATGTCCCCATGTCTGCTCTGTAGCAAGAGAGCTCTGGGAGACTAGGTCTGTTCTGACCTGGTGAAACTGAGGCCCTGGGAGTCCCACGAGCCATTGTTTCTGGCGTCCTTCACAGCCCAAAAACACTCTCTTCTGCACCAGGTGAAGAGATCTGAATTAAAGCGAAAGTCCCTTGGGCTACCTTTTTTTGACTACTATGGGAAAGAGACCCTGCAGAAGGCCTGCATCTGGCTGAAAATCCACTATAGGGCTGGGAACATGGTGACACCGAAAGTGATACCTGGAAAGTCAGTGTTTGAAAGACCGGCCACAGTGCGGTACCTAGGCTCCAAAGCCCAGGTACGGCTTGCGTCAATGTGACCTGGAAACGTCGAAGGTCTCTCTCCAGGAGCGTTCTTTTTTCCCCCATGTCTGCTCTAAGTAGGCAGCCCGAGCTCTGAAGACTAGGTCCTGTTTTCATGACTGAGGGAAACTGAGGCCCTTTGGGTGCAGGAAGCCATGGGTTCTGGCGTCTTCACAGCCAAATCCACCTCTTGCCACCAGGGACCAAGACTGAATAAGCAGTCCCTTGTGGGCTGACCTTTTTTTAGACTCTATGGAAGAGGACCACATGGCTACTCGATCTAAGCTGGCAAACTCACCAGAAGGGGCTGCTGGCGAACGTGTCCTGGAAAGCGTCAGTGAAGTGGCCGACAGTGCCTAGGGTGCTCAGCACCCGGGTAGGCTAGTTCCCTAGGGGCAGGGAGCCTCATGAGAGCACCGCTCCTCAGCCTAGTCTACTTCTCCACATTGTCCTCCTGCTCTGCTTGCACTAGGCTCTGGAGGACATAGGACCTATTCTTCTCGGGAAGCATGAGCCCTTGGGAAGACAGACATGTGTTCTGGGCGTCTTCACAGCCACAACACACTGCGTTCTGCACCAGGTGAAGACTGAATAAACACTAGTCCCTTTGGGCCCTTTACCTCTTTTTTTCACTCTAAAGGAAGAGACCCTGCAAGGCTGCATCCATACTGACGTGATAAATCACAAGGGGTGGGAGAAAGTCGTACCTCGGAAAGTCAGTGAAAGTAGAAAGGCACAAGTCCCTATTGCCCAGTCATATTTTTTTTTTCCTCCGGTAAAGCTCGACCAATGCCCTGAGACTAAGGGCATGCATCAGCGCTTTTTCCCCATGTCTGCTTCGCTGTAGAGAGAGTCACGCTGAGACTAGGTCTTGTTCTGATGGGAAAACTGAGGCCCTGGGATCAGATCATTGTGATCCTGCATCTGGCGTCTTATACAGCACAAAATCACCACTTGCTCACACAGGGAATATCTGAATATCAGTCCCCTCTGGGCTACGCATTTTTGGACTCTAAGGAAGAGACCCTGCAAGGCTGAATCCTCTGGACCCTACACGCTTAGAGGGGCGTGGGAAGTTGATATATCTGGAAAGTCAAGTGAAAGAGGCCATTGTGCTCTAGGTCCATAGCCCAGTAAGGCTTCGACAGTGCCCTCAATCGTGAAGAGCAACCCTCCAGAGCGCTTTTTCCGGTCAGGATCTGTAGCAGGGAGAGCTATGTGAGTACTAAAGTCTGTTCTCTGAACTGGGAAACTGAGATCCCTAGGGAGTCAGAGCCTATTGTTATCTGGCGTCTTCACAGGCAGCACGACTTTGCATCCTCTTGCAATACCAGGGGTAAGACTGAATAAGCAGTCTCTTGGGCTTACCTTTTTTTGACCTCTATAAAAGAAGAGAGACCCTGCAAGGCTGCATTCTGGCTGAAAATCACAAGGATGTCCTGGGAAGGATACACTCTGGAAAGTCTCAAGTGAAACAGAGGCCACATGTGTGCCGTATAATGGTCTCCCAAAGCCCAGCGTAAGGCTTCGTGACCAGTGCCCTGGAACGTGAAGGACACCCGCTCCCTCAACAGGGCTTTTTTCCCCATGTCTGCTTTGTAGCCAGAGAGAGCTCTGGCGAGACTAGGATCTGTTTCCTGACGTGGTTGAAACTGAGGCCCTGGTGAGCAGGAGCCATTGTTCTGGCTCTTCACAGCCAAACACCTATTGCACCCAGGGAAGACTGGACATGAGCAGTCACTTGCAGCTATGGATTTTTTGACTCTAGATGAGAGTCCCTGCAAGGCTTGCATCTGGCTTGAGAATCACAAGGGTGTTCTGAGCGGAAAGTGACACCTGGAAAGTCAGTGAAAGAGCGACACAGTGCTTAGGATCGCAAAAGCCCCGGGTTAAGGCTTCCCCCATAAGGCAGGGAGCGTCTAAGGAACCCTCCTTCAAGAGCACTTTTTCCCCATGACGGAGTCTGCTCTGTAGCAGCAGAGCTCTGGAACTAGGATAAGAAATTCTAGCCCCACTGGGAAACTGAGGGCCTGAGATAGCAGAGCGCATTGTTCTGGCGTCTTCACAGCCAAAACACCTCTTGCACCCAGGGCGAAGACTGAATAAAGCCAGTCCCTTGGGCTACCTAGCCTATTTCTTTGAACTCTAAGGAAGAGACCCTGCAAGGCTGCATCTGGCTGAAAATCACACTAACGGGCTTGGAAATGTGATATCTGGATCTGGAAAGGAATCAGTGCAAAAGAGAGCTCACTAGTGCCTAGGCTCCAAAGTCCTCAGGTTAAGGCTTCGACATTGTGCCCCTGGAACGTGAAGGCACCCTCCACAGCGCTTTTTCCACATGTCCTGCTCTGTAGCAGAGAGCTCTGGAGGACTAGGTCTTTTCTGACTGGGAAAACTGAGGCCCTCTGGAGCAGAGCAGAGCCATTGTTCTGGCGTCTTCACAGCCAAACACAAACACTCTTCACCAGGGAAAGACTGAATAAGCAGATCCCTTGGGCTACTTTTTTGACTCTAAGGAAGAGAAACCTGCAAGGCTGCATCTGGCTGAAAATCACAAGGGGCCTGGGAAGTGATACCTGGAAAAGTCAGTGAAAGAGGCCACAGTGCCATAGGCTCCAAAAGCAACAGGGTAAGGCTTCGACAGTGGCCCTAGGAACGTGAAGGGCACCCTCCACAGCCACACAGCTTTTTCCCCATGTCTGCTCTGTAGCAGAGAGCTCTGGAGACTAGGTCTGTTCTGACTGGGAAACTGAGGCCCTGGGAGCAGAGCCATTGTTCTGGCGTCTCTTCACAGCCCAAACACCTCTTGCACCAGGAAAGGGACCTGAATAAGCAGTCCCTTTGGGCTACCTTTTTTTGACTCTAAGGAAGAGACCCTGCAAGGCTGCATCTGGCTGAAAATCACACAAGGGGCTCTGGGAAAGTGATACCTGGAAAGTCAGTGAAAGAGGCCACAGTGCCGAAGAGCCCAAGGGCTCCAGCACCATCTAAGGGCTTCCCCCAAGGCAGGGTGACACCTGAAGGGAACCCTCCTCAGTGCTATTTCCCCATGTCTGCTCTGTAGCAGAGAGCTCTGGAGACTAGGTCTGTTCTGACTGGGACATCTGGAAACTGAGGCCCTGGGAGCAGAGTAGCCATTGTTCTGGCGTTCTTCACAGCCAAACACCTCTTGCACCAGGGAAGACTGAATAAGCAGTCCCTTGGGCTACCTTTTTTGACTCTAAGGAAGAGACCCTGCAAGGCTGCTGCATCTGGCTGAAAATCACAAGGGGCTGGGAAGTGATACCTGGAAAGTCAGTGAAAGAGGGCCACAGTGCCTAGGCTCCCAAAGCCCAGGTAGGGCTTTCAGACCCAGTGCAGGAGGAGCGTCAAGGAACCCTCCACAGCGCTATTTTTCACCCATGTCTGCTCTGTAGCAGAGAGAGACTCTGTGAGACTAGGTCTGTTCTGACTGGGAAACTGAGGCCCTGGGAGCAGAGCCATTGTTCTGGCGTCTTCACAGCCAAACACTTCTCTGCACCAGGGAAAAAGGACTGAATAAGCAGTCCCTGTGGGCTACCTTTTTTGACTCTAAGGAAGAGACCCTGCAAGGCGGCATCTGGCCCTGAAAATCACAAGGGGCTGGGAAGTGATACCTGGAAAGTCAGTGAAAGAGGCCACAGTGCCTAGGCTCCAAAAGCTCCAGGTAAGGCTTCGACAGTGCCCTGGAACGTGTAGGCCACCCTCCACAGCGCGCTTTTTCCCCATGTGCTGCTCTATGTAGCAGAGAGGTCTCTGGGAGACTAGGGCCTGTTCTGACTGGGAAAACTGAGGCCCTGGAGCTCAGAGCCAACATTGTTCTGGCGTCTTCACACAGCTCCACATACACCTCTTGCAGGCAGGGAAGACTGAATACCCTTGGGCTACCCTTATTTTGTGACTCTAAGGAAGAGACCCTGCAAGGCTGCATCTGGCTGAACCAATCAATTGTTCTGGGAAGCGTCCACCCTGGAAAGTCAGCCAAAGACACCCACAGTGCCCTAGGCACCACAGGGAAGAGCTTCCCTCCAAGAAAGGGACACCTCAAGGAACACTCCTCAGCCTACCGCTTTTTCCCCATGTGGCTCTGAAGCAAGAGACCTTGCTGAGACTAAGTCTGCATCTGACCTGGGAAATCTGAGGCCCTGGGAGCAGAGCCATTGTTCTGGCGTCTCTTCGCACAGCCCAAAACACCCTCTTGCAGTCAGGGAAGACTGAATAAGCAGTCCCTTGGGCTAACACTTGTGCCTCTAAGGAAGAGACCCCTGCAAGGCTGCATCTGGCTGAAAATCACAAGGGGCTGGGAAGTGATGTACCTGGAAAAGTCAGTGAAAGAGGGAGTGCCTAGGCCCCAAACATCAGGTAGGGCTTCGACAGTGCCTGGGAGCCTTGAGGAACCCTCCTCTCAGAGCTATTTGTCCCTGTCTGCTCTGTAGCAGAGAGCTCTGGAGACTAGGTCCTGTTTTCTGACTGGGAAAACTGAGGCCCTGGGAAGAGCAAGAGCCATTGTTCTGGCGTCTTCACAGCCAAAACACCTCTTGCAACCAGGGAAGACTGAATAAGCAGTTCCCTTGGGGCTACCTTTTTTGACTCTAAGGAGAGACCCTGCAAGGCTGCATCTGGCTAACCTCTGAAAAAATCACAAGGTAGCACTGGGAAAGGGAAGTTGATACCTGGAAAGGTCAGTGAAAGAATGCACCCTCCCCACAGTGCCTAGGCTCCAAAGCCCAGGTATGGCTTCGACAAGTGCCCGGAACGTGATAGGCACCCACACACAAGCGCTTTTTTCCCCATGTTCTGCTCTGTAGCAGATGAGCTCTGGATGGAGACTAGGTGTGTTCTGATCTGACTGAGGAAACTGAGGCCCTGGTGAGCAGAGAGCCATTGTTTCTGGCGTCTTTCACAGCCAAACACCACCTCTTGCACCAGGGAAGACTGAATAAGCAGTCCCTTTGGGCTACCTTTTTTGACTCTAAGGAAGAGACCCTGCAAGGCTGCATCTGGCTGCTGAAAATCACAAGGGGCTGGGAAGTAAGTGATACCTGGAAAGTCAGTGAAAGAGGCCACAGTGCCCTAGGCCTCCCCAAGCCCCGAGAGGTAGGGCTTTCCCCAAGGCAGGGAGCCTCAAGGCACCCTCCACAGCGCTATTTTTCCCCACATGTCTGCTCTGTAAGCAGAGAGCTCTGGAGACTAGGTCTGTTCTGACTGGGAAACTGAGGCCCTGGGAGCAGAGCCATTTGTTCTGGGCGTCTTCACAGCCAAACACCTCTTGCACCAGGGAAGACTGAATAAGCAGTCCCTTGGGCTACCTTTTTTTGACTCTAAGGAAGAGACCCTGCAAGGCTCTGCATCTGGCTGAAAATCAATCAAAGGGGCTGGGAAGTTGATACCTGGAAAGTCAGTGAAAGAGGGCCACAGTGCCTAGGCCCCAAAGCCCTCAGTAAGGCTTCCCCAAGCCCAGGGGAGACGTGAAGGAACCCTCCTCAGAGCTTTTTCCCCCATGTCTGCTCTGTAGCAGAGAGAGCTCTGGGAGAATTGGTCTGGTTCTGACTGGGAAACTGAGGCCCTGTGGTGCAAGAGAGCCAACGTGTTCTGTCGTTCTTCACACAGCCAAAAACTGGAAGGGGTAAGATAATTGCACCAGGGAAGAGACTGAATAAGCTTAGCAGTCCCTTGGGCTACCTTTTTTGACTCTAAGGAAGAGACCCCTGCAAGGGCTGCATCTGGCTGAAAAATCACACCATGGGGAAACAGTGAAGTATACCTGGTAAAGTCAAGTGAAAGAGGCCACAGTGCCTAGGCTCCATAGGCCAACTAAGGCGTCGACAAGGCAGCGGAAACGTGAAAGAGACCCTCCACAGCGCTTTTTCCCCATGTGTGCTCTGTAGCAGAGAGCTCTGGAGACTAGGTCTGTTCTGACTGGGAAACTGAGGCCCTGGGGAGCAGAGCCATTGTTCTGGCGTTCTTCACAGGCCAAACACCTCTTGGCACCAGGGAAGAACTGAATAAGCAGTCCCTTGGGGCTACACTTTTTTGACTCTAAGGAAGAGGACCCTGACAAGGCTGCATCTGGCTGAAAATCACAAGGGGGCTGGGTGTGATACCTGGAAAGTCAGTGAAAGAGGCCACAGTGCCTAGGCCCCAGCACGCCAGGTAAGGCTTCGAAGGCAGTGAGCCTCAACGTGAACCATACCCTCCTCAGAGCTATTTCCCCATGTCTGCTCTGTAGCAGAGAGCTCTGGAGAGACTAGGTCTGTTCTGACTGGGAAACTGAGGGCCCTGGGAGCAGAGCCATTGTTCTGGGCGTCTTCACAGCCCAAACACCTCTTGCACCAGGGAAGACTGAATAAAGCAGTCCTTGGGCTACCTTTTTGACTTGACTCAAAGGAAGGAGACCCTGCAGGCTGCATCTGGCTGAAAAGGCTGAGGGCACAAGGGGGCTGGGAAGTGATACCTGGATAAGTCAGTGAAAGAGGAGAGCACAGTGCCTAGGGCCCCTGAGCACCCGGTAGGGCTTCGCTACCAGTGCCCTGGAAGGTGAAGCCTCAAGGAACCCTCAGCAGAGCTTTTTCCCATATGTCTGCTCTGTAGCAGAGAGCTCTGGAGACTAGGTCTGTTTCTGACTGGGAAACTGAGGCCCTGGGAGCAGAGCCATTGTTCTGGCGTCTTCACAGCCAAACACCCTCTTGCACTCAGGGAAGACTGAATAAGCAGTCCCCTTGGGCTACCTTTTTTGACTCTAAGGAAGAGACCCCTGCAAGGCTGCATCTGGCTGTGAAAATCACAAGGGGCTGGGAAGTGATACCTGGAAAGTCAGTGAAAGAGGCACAGTGCCCCTTGCGCCCCAAGCCCAGGTAGGGCTTCCCCACAGTGCCCTGTAGACAGAACGTGGAGGAACCCTCCACAGCAATGTTATTTCCCCACATGTCTGCTCTGTAGCAGAGAGCTCTGGGAGACTAGGTCTGTTTCTGACTGGGGAACTGAGATGGCCCTGGGGAGCAGAGCCATTGTTCTGGCGTTAGTTTTCACAGCCAAACAGCAACCTTCTTGCACCAGGGAAAGACTGAATAAGCAGTCCCTTGGGCTACCTTTTTTTGACTCTAGGAAGAGACCCTGCAAGGTCTGCATCTGTGCTGAAAATCAACAAGGGGGCTGGGAAGTGATACCTGGGAAAGTCAGTGAAAGAGGCCACAGTGCTAGTGCTCCAAAGCCCAGGTAGGGGCTTCCCCAAGCAGTGCCTTGGAACGGAGGCTAAGGCACCCCTTCCACAGAGCTTTTTCCCCATGTCTGCTCTCTGTAGCAAGAGAGCTCTGGAGACTAGGTCTGTTCTGAATGGGAACCTGAGGGCCTGGGACCCAGAGCCATTGTTCTGGCGTCTTCACAGCCCAAAACACCTCTTGCACTCTTGGAAGACTGAATAAGCAGTCCTTGGGCTACCTTTTTTGACTCTAAGGAAGAGAGCAAGGCTGCATTGTGCATCTGGCTGAAAATCACAAGGGGGGCTGGGAAGTGATACCTGGAAAGTCAGTGAAAAGATGAGGCCACAGTGTCTAGGCTCCAAAGCCCAGGTAAGGCTTCGAACAAGTGCCCTGGAACGTGAAGGAAACCCTCCCACAGAGCGCTTTTTCCCGCATGTCTGCTCTGTGCTAGCAGAGAGCTCTGGAGACTTAGGTCTGTTCTGATGGGGAAAATGAGGCCCTGGGGGAGCAGAGCCATTGTTTGGGGCGTCTTCACAGCCAAACACACCTCTTGCACCAGGGGGAGAGATGAATAAGCTAGTCCCTTGGGCTACCTTTTTTTGACTCTAAGGAAGAGACCCTGCAAAGGCTGGCATGCGTGAAAATCACAAGGCTGGAATCACAAGGGGCGTGAAGGGAAGTGATACCTGGAAAGTCAGTGAAAAGTAGAGGCCACAGTGCCTTAGGCTCCAAAGCCCAGGTAAGGCTTCGACAGTGCCCTGGAGCGAGTGTGAGCTGCACTTCCAGCTCCACCTGCAGAGCTATTTTCCCCATGTTCTGCTCTGTAGAGGCAGAGAGCTCTGGAGACTAGGTCTGTTCTGACTGGGGAAGTCGGAAAGACTGAGGCCCTGGGGAGCAGAGCCATTGTTCTGGCGTCGTCTTTTCACAGCCAAACACCTCTTGCACCAGGGAAGACTGAATAAGCAGTCCCCTTTGGGCTACCTTTTTTTTTGACTCTAAGGAAGAGACGTGACCTGCAAAAGGCTGCATCTGGCTGAAAATCACAAGGGGCTGGGAAGTGATACCTGGAAAAGTCAGTGAAAGAGGCCACAGTGCAGTGCCTAGGCCCCAAAGCCACCCGGGTAGGGCTTCCCCAAAGGCAGGGAGCCGTCAAAGGAACCCTCCTCAGACAGAGCTATTTTCCCATGTCTGCTCTGTAGCAGAGAGCTCTGGAGACTAGGTCTGTTCTGACTGGAAACTGAGGCTCCTGGGGAGCAGAGCCATTGTTCTTATGGCGTCTTCAAGCAGCCAAACACCTCTTGCACCAGGGAAGAAGACTGAATAAGCAGTACCCTTGGGCTACCTTTTTGACTTCTAAGGAAAGACGACCTGCAAAGGCTGCATCTGGCTGAAAATCACAAGGGGCTGGGAAGTGATACCTGGAAAGTCAGTGAAAGACCCAGGCCACAGTGCCTAGGCCCCAGCACTCACCGGGTAGGGCTTTCCCCAAGGCAGGGGCTCAAGGAACCCTCCTCAGAGCTATTTCCCAATGTCTGCTCTGTAGCAGAGAGCTCTGGGACTAGGTCTGTTTCTGATGGGAAAAACTGAGGCCAGCTGGGAGCAGAGAAGCCATTGTTCTGGCGTCTTCACAGCCAACACCTCTTGCACACCAGGGAAGACTGAATAAGCAGTCCCTTGGGCTACCTTTTGGTTTGACTAAGGAAGAGACCCCTGCAAGGGCTGCATTGGCTGAAAAATCACAAGGGGTGGGAGTGATACCTGGAATAGGTCTCAGTGGGAAGATGGCCCATAGTGCCTAGGCTCAGAAAGCCGCAGGTAAGGGCTTCCACACAAGCCCGGGGGGGCCTCCAAAGGCACCCCCTCACAGGTGCTATTTTTCCATAGAGTGTTCTGCTCTGTAGCAGGTGTGAGCTCTGGAGACTAGAGTCACCCATGACTGGGAAACTGAGGGCCCCTGGGAGCAGAGCCATTGTTTGGCGTCTTCCACAGCCAAAAGACACCCTTGCACCAGGGGAAGAAACTGAATAGCTAGTCCCTTTGGGCTACCTTTTTGACTCTTAAGGAAGAGACCCTGCCAAGGCTGCAGTCCTGGCTGAAAATCACAAGGGGGTTTGGGAAGTGGGGGAGTGATACCCTGGAAAGTCAGTGAAAGAGGCCACAGTGCCTAGGCTCCCGCAAAGCCCATGTAGGCTTCGACAGTGCCCTGGGAACGTTGAAGGCTACCTCCCACAGCGCGCTTTTTCCCCCCATGTGTGCTCTTGTAGCAGAGAGCTCCTGGAGAGACTAGGTCTGTTGTGACTGGGAAAACTGAGGCCTGGGGCTAGCAGAGCCATTTGTTCTGGCGTTCTTCACAGCCAAAACACTTCTTGCACCAGGGAAGACTGAATAAGCAGTCCCTTGGGGCTACCTTTTTTGACTCTAAAGGAAGAGACCCTGCAAGGCTGCTGCATCTGGGGCTGGTGAAAAATCACAAGGGGCCCCTGGGATTGTGATACCTGGAAAGTCAGTGAAAGAGGCCACAGTGCCTAGGGCCACAAACCTGGGTAGGGCTTCTTCCAAGGCAGGAAGCCTCAAGGTGGAACCCTCCTCCTTTCAGCTATTTCCCCATGTGTCTGCTCTGTAGCAGAGAGCTCGGAGACTAGGTCTGTTCTGACTGGGAAAACTGATGGCCTGGGGAGCAGAGCCATTGTTCTGGTGGCGGGTCTTCTCACCAGCCAAACACCTCTTGCACCAGGGAAGACTGAATAAGCAGTCCCTTGGGCTACCTTTTTGACTCTAAGGAAGAGACCCTGCAAGGCTGCATCTGGCTGGAAAATCACAAGGGGGCTGGGAAGTGATACCCTGGAAAGTCAGTGGAAATGAGGCCCCAGTCATGTCAGAGCCCAGTGTCCGCTCCAGGCTTCCAAAGCCAGGGTAAGGCTTCGACAGTGCCCTGGAACGTGAAGGCACCCTCCTCAGCGCTTTTTTCCCCATGTTCTGCTCTGTAGCAGAGAGCTCTGGAGACTAGGTCTGTTCTGACTGGGAAACTGAGGCCCCTGGGAGACAGAGAGCCATTGTTCTGGCGTCTCTCACAGCCAAACACCTCTTGCACCAGGGGAAGACTGAATAAGCAGTCCCCATTGGGCTACCTTTTTTGACTCTAAGAAGAGAGAGACCCTGCAAGGCTGCATCTGGCTGGAAAATCACAAGGGGCTGGGGAAGTGATACTGGGAAAGTCAGTTGAAAGAGGCCGGGCCACAGTGCCTAGGGCCCCAGCCCCGGGTAGGGTGGCTTCCCCCAAGGCCCTGGGAGCCTCAAGGAACCCTCCTCAGCAGCTATTTCCCCATGTCTGCTCTGTAGCAGTTAGAGAGCTCTGGAGACGTAGGTCTGTTCTATGACTGGGGAAAACTGAGGCCCTGGGAGCAGAGCCAGTTTGTTCTGGCGTCTTCACAGCCAAACACCTCCTCTTGACACAGGGAAAGACTGAATAAGCAGTCCCTTGGGCTCCTAAGCCTTTTTTGACTCTAAGGAAGAGACCCTGCAAGGCTGCATCTTGGCTGAAAATCACAAGGGGCTGGGGGAAGTGATACCTGTCGAAAGTCAGTGAAAGAGGCCACAGTGCCTAGGCGCTCTCCAAAAGCCCAGTGTAAGGCTTCGACAGTGCCCTGG
>JAGTYA010000195.1:0-39111 GCA_024291935.2 Okapia johnstoni | reverse complement strand
TTCCCAAGACAGGGAACCTAGGGAAACCCCCCAGAGCTTTTGCCCCATGTATGCTTGCAGCAGAGAGATCTTGTGACAAAGTTTGTTCGACTCGGAAACTAGGCCCTGGGTGAAGAGCCAGTTTGGGGGCTTCTTTCCAGACAAACACCTTTGCACCAGGGAAGATTGAAAAAAGCACTCCTTTGGGTAATTTTATGCCCTAAGAAAGAGACACTAAAAACGCTGTTTTGAGGCTGAGAATAAAAAATAGCGGGGAAAGTGCTCCCTTGGGAAAGTCTTGTAGGGGAAAAGTGCACTGCACCAGGGAAGATTGAATAAGCAATCCCCTTGGGCTACCTTTTATGACTTTAAGGAAGAGACCCTGAAACGCTGCTTTTGGCCTGAAAATCAAAAGGGGCTGGGAAGTGCTACCTGGAAAGTCAGTTGCAGGGGCCATAGTGCCTAGGTCCCAAAGCCCAGGTAAGGCTTCGACAGTGCCCTGGAACGTGAAGGCACCCTCCACAGCGCTTTTTCCACATGTCTGCTCTGTAGCAGAGAGCTCTGGAGACTAGGCCTGTTCTGACTTGGAAACTGAAGCCTGGAGGCAAAGCCATTGTTGTGGTGTCTTAACAGCCAAACACCTCTTGCACCAGGGAAGATTGAATAAGCCCTCCCTTGGGCTACCTTTTATGACTCTAAGGAAGAGACCCTGCCAGGCTGCCTTTGGGCTGAAAATCACAAGGGGGGAAAGTGCTACCTGGAAAGTCAGTGGAAGAGGCCACAGTGCCTAAGCCCCAAAGCGCCCGGGTAGGGCTTCCCCAAGCCAGGAACCTCAAGGAACACTCCTCAGAGCTATTGCCCCATGTGTGCTCTGTAGCAGAGAGCTCTTGAGACTAGGTCTGTTCTGACTGGGAAACTGAGGCCCTCGGAGCAGACCCATTGTTGTGGCTTCTTCACAGCCAAACACACTCTTGCACCAGGGAAGATTGAATAAGCACTCCATTGGGCTACCTTTTATGACTCTAAGGAAGAGACCCTGAAACGCTGCTTTGGGGCTGAAAATCACAAGGGGCTGGAAAGAGGTACCTGAAAAGTCAGTTGTAGGAGCCATAGTGCCTAGGACCCAAAGCACAGGTAAGGCTACAACAGTGCCCTGGAACGTGAATGCCCCCTTCACAGCGCATTTTCTACATGTCTGCTCTGTAGCAGAGAGCTCTGGAGACTAGGTCTGGTCTGACTGGGAAAACTGAGGCCCTGGAGGCAAACCCATTGTTGTGTGGTGTCTTAACAGCCAAACACCTCTTGCACCAGGGAAGATTGAATAAGCATTCCCTTGGGCTACCTTTTATGACTCTAAGGAAGAGACCCTGCCAAGGCTGCCTTTGGCTGAAAATCACAAGGGGCTGGAAAGTGCTACCTGGAAAGTCAGTGGTAAGGGGCCACAGTGCCTAGGCCCCAAGCGCCCAGGTAGGGCTTCCCCAGGGCCCTGGAACCTCAAGGAACCCTCCTCAGAGCTATTGCCCCATGTGTGCTCTGTAGCAGAGAGCTCTCTTGAGACTAGGTCTGGTCTGACTGGGAAACTGAGGCCCTGGGAGCAGAACCCATTGTTTTGGCTTCTTCACAGCAAACACCCTCTTGCACCAGGGAAGATTGAATAAGCACTCCCTTGGGCTACCTTTTATGATCCTCTAAGGAAGAGACCCTGAAACGCTGCTTTTGGGCTGAAAATCAAAAGGGGCTGGGAAGTGCTACCTGGAAAGTCAGTTTTAGGGACCATAGTGCCTAGGCCCAAAGCCCAGGTAAGGCTTCGACAGTGCCCTGGAACGTGAAGGCACCCTCCACAGATCTAAAGCCCCATGTGTGCTCTGTAGCAGAGAGCTCTGGAGACTAGGTTTGGTCTGACTGGGAAACTGAGGCCCTGGAAACAGAACCATTGTTGGGGCTTCTTCACAGACAAACACCTTTGTGTTCGAGGGAGGATTGAAAAAGCACTCCTTGGGCTACCTTTTATGACCTCTAAGGAAGAGACCCTGCCACGCCTGGCCTTGGTGCTGAAAATCACAAGGGGCTGGGAAATGTTACCTGGGAAAGTCAGTTTGTAGGGGCCATAGTGAGTAGGACTCACTGCCCAGGTAAGGCTTAGAAAGTGCCCTGGAACGTGAAGGCACCCTCCACAGCACTTTTTCCACATGTCTGCTCTGTAGCAGAGAGCTCTGGAGACTAGTCCTGGTCTGACTAGGAACTGAAGGCCTGGAGGGAAACCCATTGTTGTGGCTTCTTCACAGCCAAAAACCCTTTTTGCCAGGGAGGATTGAATAAGCACTCCATTGGGCTATCTTTTATGACTCTAAGGAAGAGACCCTGAAACGCTGCTTTCGAGCTGAAAATCAAAAGGGGCTGGTAAGTGCTACTTGGAAAGTCAGTTTAGGGGCCATAGTGCCTAGGTACCACAGCCCGGTTAGGGCTTCCCAAAGCCCGGGAACGTCAAGGCACCCTTCTCAGAGTTATTGCCCCATGTGTGCTCTGTAGCAGAGAGCTCTTGAGACTAGGTCTGTTCTGACTGGGAGACTGAGGCCCTGGGAGGCAGAACCATTGTAGGGGATTCTGAACTGCCCAACACTTGTTGTTCAAGGAAGGATGGAAAAAGCAATAACTTGTGCTGCCTTTTTTCCCTCTCTAAGGAAGAGACCCTGTCACGCTGCTTTCGGGCTGAAAATCACATGGGGCTGGGAAGTGCTACCTGGGAAGTCCGTTTCTAGGGTCCATAGCGATTAGGGCCCACTGCCCAGGTAAAGATTGTCAGTGCCCTGGAACGTGAAGGCATCCTCCACAGCGCTTTTTCCACATGTCTGCTCTGTAGCAGAGAGCTCTGGAGACTAGGCCTGGTCTGACTGGGAAACTGAGGCCTGGAGGCAAACCCATTGTTGTGGCTTTTTAACAGCCAAACACCTCTTGCACCAGGGAAGATTGAATAAGCACTCCCTTGGGCTACCTTTTATGACTCTAAGGAAGAGACCCTGCCAGGCTGCCTTTGGCTGAAAATCACAAGGGGCTGGAAGTGCTACCTGGAAAATCAGTGGAGAGGCCACAGTGCCTAGGCCCCACCGCCCGGGGTAGGGCTTCCCCAAGCCCAGGGAACCTCAAGGAACACTCCTCAGAGCTATTGCCACATGTGTGCTCTGTAGCAGAGAGCTCTTGAGACTAGGTCTGTTCTGACTGGGAAACTGAGGCCCTGGGAGCAGACTCATTGTTGTGGCTTCTTCACAGCCAAACACACCTCTTGCACCAGGGAAGATTGAATAAGCACTCCCTTGGGCTACCTTTTATGACTCTAAGGAAGAGACCCTGAAACGCTGCTTTGGGGCTGAAAATCAAAAGGGGCTGGGAAGTGCTACCTGGAAAGTCAGTTGTAGGGGCCATAGTGCCTAGGTCCCAAAGCCCAGGTAAGGCTTCGACAGTGCCCTGGAACGTGAAGGCACCCTCCACAGCGCTTTTTCCACATGTCTGCTCTGTAGCAGAGAGCTCTGGAGACTAGGCCTGGTCTGACTGGGAAACTGAGGCCTGGAGGCAAACCCATTGTTGTGGTGTCTTAACAGCCAAACACCTCTTGCACCTGGGAAGATTGAATAAGCACTCCTTTGGGCTACCTTTTATGACTCTAAGGAAGAGAGTCTGCCAGGCTGCCCTTGGCTGAAATTCACAAGGGGCTGGAAAGT
Organism: Okapia johnstoni; assembly: GCA_024291935.2. Lineage (NCBI taxonomy): Eukaryota > Metazoa > Chordata > Mammalia > Artiodactyla > Giraffidae > Okapia > Okapia johnstoni. The sequence goes on along the minus strand of JAGTYA010000195.1, from coordinate 35,416 downwards.
GCTACCTGGAAAGTCAGTGGAAGAGGCCACAGTGGCTATGCCCCAGCGCCCGGTTAGGGCTTCCCCAAGCCAGGGAACCTCAAGGAACACTCCTCAGAGCTATTGCCCCATGTGTGCTCTGTAGCAGAGAGCTCTTGAGACTAGGTCTGTTCTGACTGGGAAACTGAGGCCCTGGGAGTAGACCCATTGTTTTGGCTTCTTCACACACAAACACCTCTTGCACCAGGGAAGATTGAATAAGCACTCCCTTGGGCTACCTTTTATGATCCTAAGGAAGAGACCCTGAAACGCTGCTTTGGGGCTGAAAATCAAAAGGGGATGGGAAGTGCTACCTGGAAAGTCAGTGGTAGGGACCATAGTGCCTAGGCCCCACCGCCCGGGTAGGGCTTTCCCAGGCACGGGAACAGCAAGGCACCCTCCTCAGATCTAAAGCCCCATGTGTAATCTGTAGCAGAGAGCTTCGCGAGACTAGGTTTGATCTGACTGGGAAACTGAGGCCCTGGAAACAGAACCATTGTAGGGGCTTCTGAACAATCCAAACTTTCTGTTCGAGGGAGGATGAAAAAAGCAATATCTTGGGCTGCCTTTGCTCCCTCCTTGGAAGTGAGCCTGCCACGCCGCTCTCGTGCTGAAAATCACATGGGGCTGGGAATGTTACCTGGGAGGTGAGTTTGTAGAGACCATAGCGAGTGGGACTCACTGCCCAGGTAAGGCTTAGAAAGTGCCCTGGAACGTGAAGGCACCCTTCACTGCACATTTTCCACATGTCTGCTCTGTAGCAGAGAGCTCTGGAGTCTAGTCCTGGTCTGACTAGGCAAGTGAAGCCTGGAGGGAAAACCATTGTTGTGGCTTCTTCACAGCCAATCACCTGTTGTGCCAGGGGGATTGAATAAGCACTCCCTTGGGCTATCTTTTATGATTCTAAGGAAGAGACCCTGAAAGGCTGCTTTGGGGCTGAAAAATCAAAAGGGGCTGGAAAGTGCTACCTGGAAAGTCAGTTTAGGGGCCATAGTGCCTAGGTACCACAGCCCCGGTAGGGCTTCCCAAAGCCCAGGGAACGTCAAGGCACCCTTCTCAGAGCTATTGCCCCATGTGTGCTCTGTAGCACAGAGTTTGTGAGACTAGGTCTGTTCTGACTGGGAGACTGAGGCCCTGGGAACAGAACCATTGTAGGGGATTCTGAACTGCCCAACACTTGCTGTTCAAGGAAGAATGGAAAAAGCAATAACTTGTGCTGCATTTGCTCCCTCCATGGAAGAGAGATCATGTCACGCTACGCTCGGGCTGAAAATCACATGGGGCTGGGAAGTGCTACCTGGGAAGTCCGTTTTGTAGGGTCCACAGCAATTAGGGCCCCCCGCCCAGGTAAGGATTGTCAGTGCCCTGGAACATGAAGGCAACCTCCACAGCGCTTTTTCCACATGTCTTCTCTGTAGCAGAGAGCTCTGGAGACTAGGTCTGGTCTGACTAGGAAACAGAGGCCTGGAGGCAAACCCATTGTGTGGCTTTTTAACAGCCAAACACTTCTTGCACCAGGGAATATTGAATAAGCACTCCCTTGGGCTACCTTTCATGACTCTAAGGAAGAGACCCTGCCAGGCTGCCTTTGGCTGAAAATCACAAGGGGCTGAAAAGTGCTACCTGGAAAGTCAGTGGAAGAGGCCGCAGTGCCTAGGCCCCACCGCCCGGGTAGGGCTTCCCCAAGCCAGGGAACCTCAAGGAACACTCCTCAGAGCTATTGCCCCATGTGTGCTCTGTAGCAGAGAGCTCTTGAGACTAGGTCTGTTCTGACTGGGAAACTGAGGCCCTGGGAGCAGACCCATTGTTGTGGCTTCTTCACAGACAAACACCTCTTGCACCAGGGAAGATTGAATAAGCACTACCTCGGGCTACCTTTTATGACTCTAAGGAAGAGACCCTGAAACGCTCCTTTGGGGCTGAAAATCAAATCAAAGGGGCTGGGAAGTGCTACCTAGAAAGTCAGTTTTTAGGGGCCATAGTGCCTAGGTCCCAAAGCCCAGGTAAGGCTTCGACAGTGCCCTGGAACGTGAAGGCACCCTCCACAGCGCTTTTTTCCCATGTCTGCTCTGTAGCAGAGAGCTCTAGAGACTAGGCCTGGTCTGACTAGGAAACAGAGGCCCTGGAACAGCCCCAGTTGTTTTGGTGTCTGAAGAGCTTCTCTCTTGCCCCGCGAGGGAAGCCTGAATAACGAATCCTTGGGGACTGCCTTTTCCTCTCTCTGCAAGGAAGAGAGCCTGCCGAGCCTGCATCAGGTGCAGGTGCCATCGGGCTGGAAAGTGCTAGCTGGGAAGTCACTTTTTAGCGGCCACAGCTTCCAGGCCCCACTTCCCGGGTAGGGCTTTCCCAGTGCCTGGGAACGTCAAGGCAATCTCCAAAACTTTGTTTCACCAATGTGTGCTCTGTAACAGAGAGCTTGCGAGACTAGGCCTGGTCTGAACTAGGAAACTGATGCTTTGGAGTCAGACCCATTTTGTGGCTTCTGAACAGCCCCACACTTGCTACCTTCGAGGAGGATGGAAAAACAATACCTTGGGGCTGCCTTTTTCTCCCTCCAAGGAAGACAGCCGCTAGGCCGCATTCGGGTGAAAATCACATGGGACTGGGAAGTGCTAGCTGGGAAGTCAGTTTTTAGTGGCTAGAGCACCTAGGCCCACACTTCCCGGGTAGGGCTTCCCCAGTGCCCGGAACGTCAAGGCTCCCTCCACACCGTTGTTTCCCAATGTGTGCTCTGCAGCAGAGAGCTCGTGAGACTAGGCCTGGTCTGACTAGGAAACTGAGGTCCTGGGAAGAACCCATTGTTGTGGCTTCTTCTGAACAGCCCAACACTTGATGCGGGAAGGAGGATTGAATAAGCACTCCCTTGGGCTGCATTTTATGACCTGCAAAGAAGACAGCCTGCTAGGCCGCATTTGGGGCTGAAAATCACATTGGGCTGGAAAGTGCTAGCTGGGAAGTCAGTTTTCAGCAGCTGGAGAGCCAAGTTCCCACTTCCCGGGTAGGGCTATCCCAGGGCCCGGGAACGTCAAGGCACCCTCCACACCACTGTTTACCCAAGTGTGCTCTGTAGCAGAGAGCTCGTGAGACTAGGTCCTGGTCTGACTTGGGAAACTGAGGCCCTGGGAACAGAACCCATGTTTTTGGTGTTCTGAACAGCTTCTCTCTTGCCCCGCGAGGGAAGGATGGAAAAAGCAATCTCTTGGGGCTGCCTTTGCTCCCTCCAAGGAAGAGAGCCTGCGATGCCGCCCTCAGGGCTGAAAATCACATGGGGCTGGGAAGTGCTAGTGGGAAGTCAGTTTTTAGGGGCCATAGCGAGTAGGACCCACTGCCCAGGTAAGGCTTAGAAAGTGCCCTGGAACGTGAAGGCACTGTCCACTGCACATTTTCCACATATGTGTGCTCTGTGGCAGAGAGCTCTGGAGACTAGTCCTGGTCTGACTAGTAAATTGAGGCCTGGAGTCAAACCCATTGTTGTGGATTCTTAACAGCCAAACACCTGTTGCACCAGGGAAGATTGAATAAGCACTCCCTTGGGCTGCATTTACTCCCTCCAAAGAAGACAGCCTGCTAGGCTGCGCATTTGACCTGAAAATCACATTGGATGGGGATGTGCTAGCTGGGAAGTCAGTTTTTAGCGGCTGAAGCGCCAGCGCCCCACTTCCCGGGTAGGGCTTCCCCAGTGCCCGGGAACGTCAAGGCACCCTCCACAACTTTGTTTCCCAATGTGTGCTCTGCAGCAGAGAGCTCGCGAGACTAGACCTGGTCTGACTAGGAAACTGAGGTCCTGGGAGGAACCCTTGGTTGTGGCTTCTGAGCAGCCCAACACTTGATGCAGGAAGGCGGATTGAATCAGCTCTCCCTTGGGGTGCATTTTCTCCCTCCAAAGAAGACAGCCTGGTAGGCCGCATTTGACCTGAAAATCACATTAGACTGGAAAGTGCTAGCTGGGAAGTCAGTTTTCAGCGGCTGGAACGCCTAGGCCCCACTTCCCGGGTAGGGCTTCCCCAGTGCCAGGTAACGTCAAGGCAGCCTCCACACCGTTGTTTCCCAATGTGTGCTCTGTAGCAGAGAGCTCGCGAGACAAGGCCTGGTCTGACTAGGAAACTGAGGTCCTGGGGGGAACCCTTGGTTGTGTCTTCTGAACAGCCCAACACTTGATGCGGGAAGGCGGATTGAATCAGCACTCCCTTGGGCTGCATTTGCTCCCTGCAAAGAAGACAGCCTGCTAAGCCGCAATTGACCTGAATATCATATTGGACTGGGAAGTTCTAGCTAGGAAGTCAGTTTTCAGGAGCTGCAGAGCCTAGTTCCCACTTCCCGGGTAGGGCTATCCCAGGGCCCGGGAACGTCAAGGCACCCTCCACACCACTGGTTCCCCAAGTGTGTTCTGTAGCAGAGAGCTCACGCAACTAGGCCTGGTCTGACTTGGGAAGTCAAGCCCTGAAATAGCCATAGTGTTTTGGTGTCTGAAGAGCTTCTCTCTTGCCCCGTGAGGGAAGCCTGAAAACGACTTTCTGGGGCTGCCTTTCTTCCCTGCAAAGAAGAGAGCCTGCCGAGCCTGCACCAGGTGCAGGTACCAGCGGGCTGGGAAGTGCTAGCTGGGAAGTCAGTTTTTAGCGGCCAGAGCTCCAATGCCCCACTTCACGGGGAGGGCTTTCCCAGTGCCTGGGAACATCAAGGCACCCTCCAGGGCTTTGTTTCCCAATGTGTGCTCTGTAGCAGAGAGCTTGCGAGACTAGGCCTGGTCTGACTGGGAAACTGAGGCATGAAGGCAAACCCATTGTTGTGGCGTCTTAATAGCCAAACACCTCTTGCACCTGGTAAGATTGAATAAGCATTCCCTTCGGCTACCTTTTATGACTCTAAGGAAGACACCCTGCCAGGCTGCCTTTGGCTGAAAATCACAAGGTGGTGGGAAGTGCTACATGGAAATTCAGTTGTAGGGGCCATAATGCCTAGGTCCCAAAGTCCATGTACAGCTTCGACAGTACCCTGGAACGTGATGTCACCCTCCATAGCGCTTTTTCCTCATGTCTGCTCTGTAGCAGCGAGCTCTGGAGACTAAGCCTGGTCTGACTGGGAAACTGAGGTCTGGAGGAAAACCCATTGTTGTGGCGTCTTAACAGCCAAACAACTTTTGCACCAGGGACGATTGAATAAGCACTCCCTTGGGCTACCTTTTATGACTCTAAGGAAGAGACCCTGAAATGCTGCTTTGGGGTTGAAAATCAAAAGGCGCTGGGAAGTGCTACCTGGAAAGTCAGTTGTAGGGGCCATAATGCCTAGGTCCCAAAGCCCAGGTAAGGCTTGGACAGTGCCCTGGAACCTTAACGCACCCTCCACAGCGCTTTTTCGACATGTCTGCTCTGTAGCAGAGAGCTCTGGAGACTAGGCCTGGTCTGACTGGGAAACTGAGGCCTCGAGGCAAACCCATTGTTGTGGTCTCTTAACAGCCAAACACCTCTTGCACCTGGGAAGATTGAATAAGCACTGCCTTGGGCTACCTTTTATGACTCTAAGGAAGAGACCCTGCCAAGCTCCCTTTGGCTGAAAATCACAAGGGGCTGAAAAGTGCTACCTGGAAAGTCAGCCGAAGAGGCCACAGTGCCTAGGCCCCAGCGCCCGGGTAGGGCTTCCCCAAGCCAGGGAACCTCAAGGAACACTCCTCATAGCTATTGCCCCATGGGTGCTCTGTAGCAGAGAGCTCTTGAGACTAGGTCTGTTCTCACTGGGAAACTAAGGCCCTGGGAGCAGAACCATTGTTGTGTCTTTTTCACAGACAAACACCTCTTGCACCAGGGAAGATTGATTAAGCACTCCTTTGGGCTACCTTTTATGACTCTATGGAAGACACCCTGCCAGGCTGCCTTTGGCTGAAAATCACAAGGGGCTGGAAAGTGCTACCTGGAACGTCAGTTGTAGGGGCCATAGTGCCTAGGTCCCAAAGCCCAGGTAAGGCTTCGACAGTGCCCTGGAACGTGAAGGCACCCTCCACAGCGCTTTTTCCACATGTCTCCTCTGTAGCAGAGAGGTTTGGAGACTAGGCCTGGTCTGACTGGGAAACTGAGGCCTGAAGGCAAACCCATTGTTGTGACGTCTTAACAGCCAAACCATACTTGCACCAGGGAAGATTGAATAAGCACTCCCTTGGGCTACCTTTTATGACTCTAAGGAAGACACCCTGCCAGGCTTCCTTCGGCTGAAATTCACAAGGGGATGGAAAGTGATACCTGGAATGTCAGTTGTAGGGGCCATAGTGCCTAGGTCCCAAAGCACAGGTAAGGGCTTCGACAGTGCCCTGGAACGTGAAGGCACCCACCCACAGCGCTTTTTTCCACATGTCTGCTCTGTAGCAGAGAGCTCTGGAGACTAGGCCTGGTCTGACTGGGAAACTGAGGCCTGAAGGCAAACCCATTGTTGTGGCGTCTTAACAGCCAAACACCTCTTGCACCAGGGAAGATTGAATAAGCACTCCCTTGGGCTATCCTTTTATGACTCTAAGGAAGAGACCCTGCCAGGCTGCCTTTGGCTGAAAATCACAAGGTGCTGGAAAGTGCTACCTGGAAAGTCAGTGGAAGGGGCCAAAATGCCTAGGCCCCAAAGCCCAAGGGTAGGGCTTCGACAAGCCCTGGAACCTGTGATGCACAGCTCTCCACAGCTGACTATTGCCCTCATGTCTGCTCTGTAGCAGAGAGCTCTGGAGACTAGGTCTGGTCTGACTGGGAAACTGAGGCCCTGGGAGCAGCAAACCCATTGTTGTGGCTTCTTCACAGCCAAACCCTCACCTTTTGCACCAGGGAAGATTGAATAAGCACTCCCTTGGGCTACCTTTTATGACTCTAAGGAAGAGACCCTGCCAAGGAAGAGGCTGCCTTTGGCTGAAAATCACAAGGGGCTGGGAAGTGCTACCTGGAAAGTCAGTTGTAGGGGCCATAGTGCCTAGGTCCCAAAGCCCAGGTAAGGCTTCGACAGTGCCCTGGAACCTGAAGGCACCCTCCACAGCGCTTTTTCCACATGTCTGCTCTGTAGCAGAGAGCTCTGGAGACTAGGCCTGGTCTGACTGGGAAACTGAGGCCTGGAGGCAAACCCATTGTTGTGGCGTCTTAACAGCCAAACACATCTTGCACCAGGGAAGATTGAATAAGCACTCCCTTGGGCTACCTTTTATGACTCTAAGGAAGAGACCCTGACAGGCTGCCTTTGGCTGAAAATCACAAGGGGCTGGGAAGTGCTACCTGGAAAGTCAGTTGTAGGGGCCATAGTGCCTAGGTCCCAAAGCCCAGGTAAGGCTTCGACAGTGCCTTGGAACGTGAAGGCACCCGCCACAGCGCTTTTTTCACATGTCTGCTTTGTAGCAGAGAGCTCCTGAGACTAGCGCTTGTCTGACTTGGAAATTGAGGCCTGGAGGTAAACCCATTGTTGTGGCGTCTTAACAGCCAAACACCTCTTGCACCAGGGAAGATTGAATAAGCACTCCCTTGGGCTACCTTTTATGACTCTAAGGAAGAGACCCTGCCAGGCTGCCTTTGGCTGAAAATCACAAGGGGCTGGAAAGTGCTACCTGGAAAGTCAGTGGAAGAGGCCACAGTGCCTAGGCCCCAGCGCCCGGGTAGGGCTTCCCCAAGCCCCTGAACCTCAAGGAACACTCCTCAGAGCTATTGCCCCATGTGTGCTCTGTAGCAGAGAGCTCTTGAGACTAGGTCTGTTCTGACTGGGAAACTGAGGCCCTGGGAGCAGACCCATTGTTGTGGCTTCTTCACAGACAAACACCTCTTGCACCAGGGAAGATTGAATAAGCACTCCCTTTGGGCTACCTTTTATGACTCTAAGGAAGAGACGCTGCCATGCTGCCTTTGGGGCTGAAAATCACAAGGGGCTGGGAAGTGCTACCTGGAAAGTCAGTTGTAGGGGCCATAGTGCCTAGGTCCCAAAGCCCAGGTATGGCTTCGACAGCGCCCTGGAACGTGAAGGCACCCTCCACTGCGCTTTTTCCACATGTCTGCTCTGTAGCAGAGAGCTCTGGAGAAATAGGCTGTTCTCACTGGGAAACTGAGGCCTGGAGGCAAACCCAATGTTGTGGCGTCTTTACAGCCAAACACCTATTGCCCCAGGGAAGATTGAATAAGCACTCCCTTGGGCTACCTTTTATGACTCTAAGGAAGAGACCCTGAAACGCTGCTTTTTGGGCTGAAAATCACAAGGGGCTGGAAAGTGCTACCTGGAAAGTCAGTTGAAGGGGCCATAGTGCCTAAGTCCCAAAGCCCAGGTAAGGCTTCGACAGTGCCCTGGAACGTGAAGGCACCGTCCACAGCGCTTTTTCCACATGTCTCCTCTGTAGCAGAGAGGTTTGGAGACTAGGCCTGGTCTGACTGGGAAACTGAGGCCTGGAGGCAAACCCATTGTTGTGACGTATTAACAGCCAAACCATACTTGCGCCAGGGAAGATTGAATAAGCACTCCCTTGGGCTACCTTTTATGACTCTAAGGAAGAGACCCTGAAACGCTCCTTTGGGGCTGAAAATCAAAAGGGGCTGGGAAGTGCTACCTGAAAAGTCAGTTGTAGGGGCCATATTGCCTAGGTCCCAAAGCCCAAGTAAGGCTTCGACAGTGCCCTGGAACGTGAAGGCACCCTCCACAGCGCTTTTTCCACATGTCTGCTCTGTAGCAGAGAGCTCTGGAGACTAGGCCTGGTCTGACTGGGAAACTGAGGGCTGGAGGCAAACCCATTGTTGTGGTGTCTTAACAGCCAAACACCTCTTGCACCTGGGAAGATTGAATAAGCACTCCTTTGGGCTACCTTTCATGACTCTAAGGAAGAGAGTCTGCCAGGCTGCCCTTGGCTGAAATTCACAAGGGGCTGGAAAGTGCTACCTGGAAAGTCAGTGGAAGAGGCCACAGTGGCAATGCCCCAGCGCCCGGTTAGGGCTTCCCCAAGGCAGGGAACCTCAAGGAACACTCCTCAGAGCTATTGCCCCATGTGTGCTCTGTAGCAGAGAGCTCTTGAGACTAGGTCTGTTCTGACTGGGAAACTGAGGCCCTGGGAATAGACCCATTGTTTTGGCTTCTTCACACACAAACACCTCTTGCACCAGGGAAGATTGAATAAGCACTCCCTTGGGCTACCTTTTATGATCCTAAGGAAGAGACCCTGAAACGCTGCTTTGGGGCTGAAAATCAAAAGGGGATGGGAAGTGCTACCTGGAAAGTCAGTGGTAGGGACCATTGTGCCTAGGCCCCACCGCCCGGGTAGGGCTTTCCCAGGGCACGGGAACAGCAAGGCACCCTCCTCAGATCTAAAGCCCCATGTGTAATCTGTAGCAGAGAGCTCGCGAGACTAGGTTTGGTCTGACTGGGAAACTGAGGCCCTGGAAACAGAACCATTGTAGGGGCTTCTGAACAATCCAACACTTTCTGTTCGAGGGAGGATGAAAAAGCAATATCTTGGGCTGCCTTTGCTCCCTCCTTGGAAGTGAGCCTGCCAAGCCGGCCTCGTGCTGAAAATCACATGGGGCTGGAAATGTTACCTGGGAGGTGAGTTTGTAGCGACCATAGCGAGTAGGACTCACTGCCCAGGTAAGGCTTAGAAAGTGCCCTGGAACGTGAAGGCACCCTTCACTGCACATTTTCCACATGTCTGCTCTGTAGCAGAGAGCTCTGGAGTCTAGTCCTGGTCTGACTAGGCAAGTGAAGCCTGGAGGGAAAAACCATTGTTGTGGCTTCTTCACAGCCAATCACCTGTTTTGCCAGGGGGATTGAATAAGCACTCCCTTGGGCTATCTTTTATGATTCAAAGGAAGAGACCCTGAATGGCTGCTTTGGGGCTGAAAATCAAAAGGGGCTGGAAAGTGCTACCTGGAAAGTCAGTTTAGGGGCCATAGTGCCTAGGTACCACAGCCCCGGTAGGGCTTCCCAAAGCCCGGGAACGTCAAGGCACCCTTCTCAGAGCTATTGCCCCATGTGTGCTCTGTAGAACAGAGTTCGTGAGACTAGGTCTGTTCTGACTGGGAGACTGAGGACCTGGGAACAGAACCATTGTAGGGGATTCTGAACTGCCCAACACTTGTTGTTCAAGGAAGGATGGAAAAAAGCAATAACTTGTGCTGCCCTTTGATCCCTCCATGGAAGAGATAATGTCACGCTACGCTCAGGCTGAAAAATCACATGGGGCTGGGAAGTGCTACCTGGGAAGTCCGTTTGTAGGGTCCACAGCGATTAGGGCCCCCCGCCCAGGTAAGGATTGTCAGTGCCCTGGAACATGAAGGCAACCTCCACAGCGCTTTTTCGACATGTGTTCTCTGTAGCAGAGAGCTCTGGAGACTAGGCCTGGTCTGACTAGGAAACAGAGGCATGGAGGCAAACCCATTGTGTGGCTTTTTAACAGCCAAACACTTCTTGCACCAGGGAATATTGAATAAGCACTCCCTTGGGCTACCTTTCATGACTCTAAGGAAGAGACCCTGCCAGGCTGCCTTTGGCTGAAAATCACAAGGGGCTGAAAAGTGCTACCTGGAAAGTCAGTGGAAGAGGCCGCAGTGCCTAGGACCCACCACCCGGGTAGGGCTTCCCCAAGCCAGGGAACCTCAAGGAACACTCCTCAGAGCTATTGTCCCATGTGTGCTCTGTAGCAGAGAGCTCTTGAGACTAGGCCTGGTCTGACTAGGAAACAGAGGCCTGGAACAGTCCCAGTGTTTTGGTGTCTGAAGAGATTCTCTCTTGCCCCGCGAGGGAAGCCTGAGAACGAATCTCTGGGACTGCCTTTCCTCTCTGCAAGGAAGAGAGCCTGCCGAGCCTGCACCAGGTGCAGGTGCCATCGGGCTGGGAAGTGCTAGCTGGGAAGTCAGTTTTTAGCGGCCTGAGCTTCCAGGCCCCACTTCCCGGGGAGGGCTTTCCCAGTGCCTGGGAACGTCAAGGCAATCTTCAAAACTTTGTTTCACAATGTGTGCTCTGTAACAGAGAGCTTGCGAGACTAGGCCTGGTCTGACTGGGAAACTGAGGCCTGGAGGCAAACCCATTGTTGTGAAGTCTTAACAGCCAAACACCTCTTGCACCTGGGAAGATTGAATAAGCACTCCCTTGGGCTACGTTTTATGATTCTAAGGGAGAGACCCTGCCAGGCTGCCTTTGGCTGAAAATCACAAGGGGCTGGAAAGTGCTACCTGGAAAGTCAGTGGAAGAGGCCACAGTGCCTAGGCCCCAGCCCCCGGGTAGGCTTCCCCAAGCCAGGGAACCTCAAGGAACACTCCTCAGAGCTATTACCCCATGTGTGCTCTGTAGCAGAGAGCTCTTGAAACTAGGTCTGTTCTGACTGGGAAACTCAGGCCGTGAGAGCAGACCCATTGTTGTGGCTTCTTAACAAACAAACACCTCTTGCACCAGGGAAGATTGAATATTCACTCCCTTTGGCTTCCTTTAATGACTTTAAGGAAGAGACCCTGAAACGCTGCTTTGGGGCTGAAAATCAAAAGGGGCTGGGAAGTGCTACCTTTAAAGTCAGTTGTAGGGGCCATAATGCCTAGGTCCCAAAGCCCAGGTAAGGCTTCGACAGTGCACTAGAACGTGAAGGCACCCTCCACAGCGCTTTTTCCACATGTCTGCTCTGTAGCAGAGAGCTCTGGATACTAGGCCTGGTCTGAATGGGAAACTGAGACCTCGAGGCAAACCCATTGTTGTGGGGTTTTAACAGCCAAACAGCTCTTGCACCTGGGAAGATTGAATAAGCACTCCCTTGGGCTACCTTTCATGACTCTAAGGAAGAGACTCTGCCAAGCTGCCCTTGGCTGAAAATCAGAGGGGACTGGAAAGTGCTACCTGGAAAGTCAGTGGAAGAGGCCACAGTGGCTAGGCCCCAGCGCCTGGGTAGGGGTTCCCCAAGCCAGGGAACCTCAAGGAACACTCCTCAGAGCTATTGCCTCATGTGTGCTCTGTAGCAGAGAGCTCTTGAGACAAGGTCTGTTCTGACTGGGAAACTGAGCCCCTGGGAGCAGACCCATTGTTTTGGCTTCTTCACACACAAACACCTCTTGCACCAGGGAAGATTGAATAAGCACTCCCTTGGGCTACCTTTTATGACTCTAAGGAAGACACCTGCCAGGCTGCCTTTGGCTGAAAATCACAAGGTCCTGGAAAGTGCTACCTGGAAAATCAGTTATAGGGGCCATAGTGCCTAGGTCCCAAAGCCCAGGTAAGGCTTCGACAGTGCCCTGGATCGTGAAGGCACCCTCCACAGCGCTTTTTCCACATGTCTGCTCTGCAGCAGAGAGCTCTCGAGACTAGGCCTGGTCTGACTGGGAAACTGATGCCTGAAGGCAAACCCATTGTTGTGGATTCTTAACAGCCAAACAACCTTTGGGAAAGGGAGGATTTTATAAGCACTCCCTTGGGCTACCTTTTATGGCTCTAACGAAGAGACACTGACAGGCTCCCTTGGGGCTGAAAATCACAAGGGGCTGGGAAGTGCTTGCTGGAAAGTCAGTGATAGGGGCCATAGTGCCTAGGCCCAACTGCCCGGGTAGGGCTTTCCCAGGGTATGGGAACAGCAAGGCACCCTCTTCAGATCTAAAGCCCCATGTGTAATCTGTAGCAGAGAGCTCGCGAGACTATGTCTGGTCTGACTGGGAAACTGAGGCCCTGGGAACAGAACCATTGTTGGGGCTTCTGAAAGGCCCAACACTTTCTGTTCGAGGGAGGATGAAAAAAACAATATCCTTGGGCTGCCTTTGCTCCCTCCATGGAAGAGAGCCTGCCACGCCGCCCTCGGGCTGAAAATCACATGGGGCTGGGAATGTTATCTGGGATGTGAGTTTGTAGGGACCATAGTAGCGAGTAGGACCCACTGCCCAGGTAAGGGCTTAGAAAGTGCCCTGGAACGTGAAGGCACCCTCCACTGCACATTTTCCCATGTGTCTGCTCTGTAGCAGAGAGCTCTGGAGACTAGGCCTGGTCTGACTGGGAAACTGAGGCCTCGAGGCAAACCCATTGTTGTGCCTTCTTCACAGCCAAACACCTGTTGTGCCAGGAAGGATTGAATAAGCACTCCCTTGGGCTATCTTTTATGATTTTAAGGAAGAGACCCCCGAAAGGCTGCTTTGGGGCTGAAAATCAAAAGGGCTGAAAATCAAAAGGGGCTGGAACGTCAAGGCTACCTGGTGCTAAAAGTCAGTGGTAGAGGCCACAGTGCCTAGGCCCCACCGCCCGGGTAGGGCTTCCCCAAGACAAGGAATCTCAAGGAACCCTCCTCAGAGCTATTTCCCCATGTGTGCTCTATAGCAGAGAGCTCTTGAGACTAGGTCTGTTCTGACTGGGAAACTGAGGCCCTGGGCGCAGGCCCATTGTAGGGGCTTCTGAACAGCCCAACACTTGCTGTTCGAGGGAGGATGGAAAAAGCAATACCTTGTGCTGCCTTTGCTCACTCCATGGAAGAGATCCTGCCAAGCCGCCCTCAGGCTGAAAATCACATGGAGCTAGGAAGTGCTACCTGGGAAGTATGTTTGTACTTGCCATAGGAATTAGGGCCCATCGCCCGGGTAAGGCTTCGACAGTGCCCTGGAACGTGTAGGCACAATTCACAGCGCTTTTTCCAAATGTCTGCTCTGTAGCAGGGAGCTCTAGAGACTAGGCCTGGTCTGACTAGGAAACTGAGGCCTGGAGGCAAACCCATTGTTGTGGATTCTTTAACAGCCAAACACCTGTTGCGGCAGGGAGGATTGAATAAGCACTCCCTTGGGCTATCCTTTATGACTCTAAGGAAGAGACCCTGCCAGGCTGCCTTGGGGCTGAAAATCACAAGGGGCTGGAAAGTTCTAGCTGGAAAGTCAGTGGAAGGAGGCCATAGTACCTAGTCCCCACCTCCCGGGTAGGGCTTCCCCAAGGCGCGGGAACGTCAAGGCACCCTCCTCAGAGCTAAAGCCCCATGTGTACTCTGTAGCAGAGAGCTCTTGACTAGGGCTGGTCTGACTGGGAAACTGAGGCCCTGGGAACAGAACCATTGTAGGGGCTTTTGAACACACCCAAAACTTGCTGTTCGCGGGAAGATGGAATAGCAATACCTTGGGCTGCCTTTGCTCCCTCCATGGAAGAGAGCCTGCGATGCCGCCCTCGGGCTGAAAATCACATGGGGCTGGGAATGTTACCTGGGAAGTGTGTTTGTAGGGGCCATAGCGAGTAGGACCCACTGCCCAGGTAAGGCTTCGAAAGTGCCCTGGAACGTGAAGGCACCCTCCACTGCACATTTTCCCACATGTGTGCTCTGTGGCAGAGAGCTCTCTGGAGACTAGTCCTGGTCTGACTAGGAAACTGAGGCCCTGGAGGCAAACCCATTGTTGTGGATTATTAACAGCCAAAAACACTGTTGCACCAGGGAAGATTGAATAAGCACTCCCTTGGGCTACATTTTATGACTCTAAAGAAGAGACACTGCTAGGCTGCATTTGGGTTGAAAATCACAAGGGGCTGGGAAGTGCTACCTGGGAAGTCAGTTTTAGCGGCCATAGTGCCTAGGCCCCACTTCCCGGGTAGGGCTTCCCCAAAGCCCGGGAACGTCAAGGCACCCTCCACAGAGCTATTTCCCCCATGTGTGCTCTGTAGCAGAGAGCTCTTGAGACTAGGTCTGTTCTGACTGGGAAACTGAGGCCCTGGGAACAGAACCATTGTAGGGGCTTCTGAACAGCCCGAACTTTTGCTGTGCAAAGGAGGATTGAATCAGCACTCTGTTGGCTGCCTTTTCTCCCTCCAAGGAAGACGGCCTGCTAGGCTGCATTCGGGCTGAAAATCACATTGGACGGGGAAACTGCTAGCTGGGAAGTCAGTTTTTCAGCGGCTGGAGCGCCTAGGCCCCACTTCCCGGGTAGGGCTTCCCCAGTGCCCGGGAACGTCAAGGCACCCTCCACACCGTTGTTTCCCAATGTGTGCTCTGCGGCAGAGATCTCTTGAGACTAGGCCTGGTTTGACTAGGAAACTGAGGTCCTGGGAAAAACACTTGGTTGTGTCTTCTGAACAGCCCAACACTTGATGCGGGAAGGCGGATTGAATCAGCACTTCCTTGGGCTGCATTTGCTCCCTGCAAAGAAGACAGCCTGCTAGGCCGCATTTGACCTGAAAATCACATTGGACTGGGAAGCTAGCTGGGAAGTCAGTTTTCAGCGGCTGGAGCGCCTAGGCCCCACTTCCCGGGTAGGGCTTCCCCAGGGCCCGGGAACGTCAAGGCAGCCTCCACACCTTTGGTTCCCAATGTGTGCTCTGTAGAAGAGAGCTTGCGCGACTATGCCTGGTCTGACTTGGGAAGTCAAGCCCTGGAACAGCCCCAGTGTTTTGGTGTCTGAAGAGCTTCCTCCTTGCCACACGCGAGGGAAGGCTGAAAACGACTCTCTGGAGCTGCCTTTCCTCCCTGCAAGGAAGAGAGCCTGTCGAGCCTGCACCAGGTGCAGGTGCCATCGGGCTGGGAAGTGCTAGCTGGGAAGTCAGTTGTAGGGGCCATAGTGCCTAGGTCCCAAAGCCCAGGTAAGGCTTCGACATTGCCCTGGAAACGTGAAGGCACCCTCCACAGTGCTTTTTCCCACATGTCTGCTCTGTAGCAGAGAGATCTGGAGACTAGGCCTGAGCTGACTGGGAAACGAGACCTGGAGTCAAACCGATTGTTGTGGTGTCTTAACAGCCAAACACGTGTTCCACCTGGGAAGATTGAATAAGCACTCCCTTGGCTACCTTTTATGACGCTAAGGAAGATACCCTGCCTGGCTGCCTTTGGCTGAAAATCTCAAGGGGCTGGAAAGTGCTACCTGGAAAGACAGTGGAGGATGCCGCAGTGCCTAGGCCCCAGGGCCCGGGTAGGGCTTCCCCAAGCCAGGGAACCTCAAGGAACACTCCTCAGAGCTATTGCCACATGTGTGCTCTGTAGCAGAGAGCTTTTTAGACTAGGTCTGTTCTTAAAGGGAAACTGAGTCCCTGGGAGCAGATCCATTGTTGTGGCTTCTTAACAGACAAACACCTCTTGCACCAGGGAAGACTGAATAAGGACTCCCTTGGGCTACCTTTTATGACTCTAAGGAAGAGAACCTGCCAGTCTGCCTTTTGCTGATAACCACAAGGGGCTGGAAAGTGCTACCTGGAAAGTCAGTGGAAGAGGCCACAGTGCCTGGGCCCCAGCGCCCGGGTAGGGCTTCCCCAAGCCAGGGAACGTCAAGCAACACTCCTCAGAGCTATTTCCCCATGTGTGCTCTGAACGAGAGAGCTCTTGAGACTAGGTCTGTTCTGACTGGGAAACTGTGTCCCTGGGAGCAGACCCAGTGTTGTGGATTCTTAACAGACAAACGCCGCTTGCACCAGGGAAGATTGAATAAGCACTCCCTTGGGCTACCTTAAATGACCCTAAGGAAGAGACACTGAAAGGCTACTTTGGGCCTCGGAAGTGCTACCTGGAAAGTCAGATGTAGGGGCCATAGTGCCTAGGTCCCAAAGCCCATGTAAGGCTTCGACAGTGCCCTGGAACGTGAACGCACCCTCCACAGCGCTTTTTCCACAGGTATGCTCTGTAGCAGAGAGCTCTGGAGATTAGGCCTGGTCTGACTGGGAAACGGAGGCCTGGAGGCAAAACCATTGATGTGGTTTCTTAACAGCCAAACACCTCTTGCACCTGGGAAGGTTGAATAAGCACTCCATTGTGCTACCTTTTATGACTCTAAGTAAGAGAACCTGCCAGGGTGCCTTTGGCTGAAAATCACAAGGGGCTGGAAAGTGATACCTGGAAAGTCAGTGGAAGAGGCCACATCAGTTTCCCATTCATACCAGGCCAAATCTCCAGAGGTCTCTGGTCCAGAGCAGACGTGGGGCAATAGCTATGAGGAGTGTTCCTTGAGGATCCCAGGCTTGGGGAATGCCTACCAGGGCGCAGGGGCCTAGGCACTGTGGCCTCATCCACTGACTTTTCAGGTAGCACTTCCCAGCCCCTTTTGACTTTCAGCCCCAAAGCAGCGTTTCAGGGACTCTTTCCTAGGGTCATAAAAGGTAGCCCAAGGGAGCGCGTATTCAATCTTCCCTGGTGCAAGAGGTGTTTGGCTGTTAAGACGCCACAACAATGAGTTTGCCTCAAGGCCTCAGTTTCCCAGTCAGACCAGGCCTAGTCTCCAGAGCACTCTGCTACAGAGCAGACATGTGGAAAAAGCGCTGTGGAGGGTGCCTTCACGTTCCAGGGCACTGTCGAAGCCTTACCTGGGCTTTGGGACCTAGGCACTATGGCCCCTACAACTGATTTTCCACGTAGCACTTCCCAGGCCCTTGTGATTTTCAGACCCAAAACAGCGTTTCAGGGTCTCTTCCTTAGAGTCATAAAAGGTAGCCCAAGGGAGTGCTTATTCAGTCTTCCCTGGTGCAAGAGGTGTATGGCTGTTAAGACGCCACAACAGTGGTTTTGCCTCCAGGCCTCAGTTTCCCATTCAGACCAGTCCGAGTCTCCAGAGCTCTCTGCTATAGAGCAGACATGTGGAAAAATCGCTGTGGAGGCTGCCTTCACGTTACAGGGTACTGTCGAAGACTTACCTGGTCTTTGGGACCTAGGCACTATGGCCCCTACAACTGACTTTCCAGGTAGCACTTCCTAGCCCCTTGTGATTTTCAGCCCCAAAGCAGCTTTTCAGGGTCTCCTCCTTAGAGTCATAAAAGGTAGCCCAAGGGAGTGCTTATTCAATCTTCCCTGGTACAAGAGGTGTTTGTCTGTTAAGAAGGCACAACAATGGTTCTGCTGCCAGGGCCTCATTTTCCCAGTAGGTACAGACCTAGTCTCAAGAGCTCTCTGCTACAGAGCACACATAGGGTAATACCTCTGAGGAGTGTTCCTTGAGGTTCCCTGGCTTGGGGAAGCCCTACCCGGGTGCTGGGGCCCAGGCACGGTGGCCTCTTCCTCTGATTTTCCAGGTATCACTTTCCAGCCCCTTGTGATTTTCAGCCAAAAGCTGCCTGGCAGTGTGTCTTCCTTACAGTCATAAAAGGTAGCACAAGGGAGTGCTTATTCAATCTTCCCAGGTGCAAGAGGTGTTTGGCTGTTAAGACACCACAACAATGAGTTTGCCTCCAGGCCTTAATTTACCAGTCAGACCAGGACTAGTCTCCAGAGCTCTCTGCTATACAGCAGACATGTGGAAAAAGCGCTCTGGAGGGTGCCTTCACGTTCTAGGGAACTTTCGAAGCCTTACCTGAACTTTGGGACTTAGGCACTATGGACCCCTAGAACTGACTTTCCAGGTAGCACTTCCCAGCCCCTTGTGATTTTCAGCCCCAAAGCAGCGTTTCAGTGTCTCTTCCTTAGAGTCATAAAAGGTAGCCCAAGGGAGTGCTTATTCAATCATCCCTGGTGCAAGAGGTGTTTGTCGCTTAAGACGCCACAAAAATGGGTTTGCCTCCAGTCCTCAGTTTCCCAGGCCGACCAGGCCTAATCTCCAGAGCTCTCTGCTAAAGAGCAGACATGAGGAAAACACTGTGCAGGCTGCCTTCACGTTCCAGGGCACTGTCGAAGCCTTACCTGGGCTTTGGGACCTAGGCACTATGGGGCCTACAACTGACTTTCCAGGTAGCACTTCCCAGCCCCTTTGTATTTTCAGCCCCAAAGCAGCGTTTCAGGGTCTCTTCCATAGAGTCATGAAAGGTAGCCCAAGGTAGTGCTTATTCAATCTTCCCTGGTGCAAGAGGTGTTTGTCTGTGAAGAAGCCACAACAATGGGTCTGCTCCCAGGGCCTCAGTTTCCCAGTCAGAACAGACCTAGTCTCAAGAGCTCTCTGCTACAGAGCACACATGGGGCAATAGCTCGGAGGAGTGTTCCTTGAGGTTCCCTGGCTTGGGGAAGCCCTATCCGGGCGGTGGGGCTTGGCAATGTGGCGTCTTCCACTGACTTTCCAGGTAGCACTTTCCAGCTCGTTGTGATTTTCAGCCAAAGCCAGCCTGGTAGGGTCTCTTCCTTAGAGTCATAAAAGGTAGCCCAAGGTAGTGCTTATTCAGTCTTCCCAGGTGCAAGAGGTGTTTGGCTGTTAAGACACCACAACAATGGGTTTGCCTTCAGGCCTCAATCTCCCAGTCAGACCAGGCCTAGTTTCCAGAGCTCTCTGCTACAGAGCAGACATGTGGAAAAAGCACTGTGGAGGGTGCCTTGACGTTCCCGGGCCCTGTGGAAGCCCTGGCAGGTAATTGGAGCCTAGGCGCTCAAGCCGCTGAAAACTGACTTACCAGCTACCACTTCCCAGTCCAATGTGATTTTCAGCCCGAATGCAGCCTAGCAGGACGTCTTCGTTGGAGGGAGAAAAGGCAGCCCAACAGAGTGCTGTTTCAATCCTCTTTCTCACAGCCAGTCTGGGGCTGTTCAGAAGCCACAAAATGGGTCTGATTCAAGAGCCTCAGTTTCCTAGTCAGACCAAGCCTAGTCACGCGAACTCTCTGCTACAGAGCACGCTTGGAGAAACAGTGGTGCGGAGAGTGCCTTGAGGTTCCCGGGCACTGGGAAAGCCCTACCAGGGAAGTGGGGCCTGGGAGCTCTGGCCGCTAAAAACTGACTTCCCAGCTAGCACTTCCCAGCCCGATGGCACCTGTACTTTGAGCAGGCTCGGCAGGCTATCTTCATTGCAGGGAGGAAGACAGCCCCAGAGAGACGTTTTCAGCCTTCCTTCGCGGGGCAAGAGAGAAGCTCTTTAGACACCAAAACACTGGGGCTGTTCCAGGGCTTGAGTTCCCAATTCAGGCCAGTCCTAGTCTCCAGACCTCTCTGCTACAGAGCAGACATGTGGAAAAAGCGCTGTGGAGGGTGCCTTCATGTTCCAGGGCACTATCGAAGCTTTACCTGGGCTTTGGGACCTAGGCACTATGGCCCCTACAACTGACTTTCCCGGTAGCACTTCCCAGCTCCTTGTGATTTTCAGCCAAAGGCAACCTGGCAGGGTGTCTTCCTTAGAGTCATAAAAGGTAGCCCAAGGGAGTGCTTATTCAATCTTCCCTGGTGCAAGAGGTGTTTGTCTGTGAAGAAGCCACAACAATGGATCTGCTCCCAGGGCGTCAGTTTCCCAGTCAGAACAGACCTAGGCTCTAGAGCTCTCTGCTAGAGAGCACACATGGGGCAGTAGCTCTGAGAAGTGTTCCTTGAGGTTCCCTGGCCTGCGGAAGCCCTACCCGGGGTGCTGGGGCCTAGGCCCTGTGACCTCTTCCACTGACTTTCCAGGTAGCACTTTCCAGCCCCTTGTGGTTTTCAGCCAAAGGCAGCCTGGCAGGGTCTCCTCCTTAGAGTCATAAAAGGTAGCCCAAGGGAGTGCTTATTCAATCTTCCCTTGTGCAAGAGGTTTTTGACTGTTAAGAGGCCACAACAAAGGGTTTGCCTCCACGCCTCAGTTTCCCATTCAGACCAGGCCTAGTCTCCAGAGCTCTCTACTACAGAGCAGACATGTGGAAAAAGCGCTGTGGAGGGTGCCTTCATGTTCCAGGGCACTATCGAAACCTTACCTGGGCTATGGAACCTAGGCACTATGGCCCCTACAACTGAATTTCCAGGTAGCACTTTCCAGCCCCTTGTGATTTTCAGCCAAAGGCAGCCTGGCAGGGTGTCTTCCTTAGAGTCATAAAAGGTAGCCCAAGGGAGTGCTTATTCAATCTTCCCAGGTGCAAGAGGTGTTTGTCTGTGAAGAAGCCACAACAATGGATCTGCTCCCAGGGCCTCAGTTGCCCATTCAGAACAGACCTAGTCTCAAAAGCTCTCTGTTACAGAGCACACAATGGGCAATAGCTCTCAGGAGTGTTCCTTGAGGTTCCCTGTCTTGAGGAAGTCCTACCCGGGCGCTGGGGCCCTGGCACAGTGGCCTCTTCCACTCTCTTTCCAGGTAGCACTTTCCAGCTCCTTGTGATTTTCAGCCAAAGGCTGCCTGGCAGGGTCTCTTCCTTAGAGTCATAAAAGGGAGCTCAAGGGAGTGCTTATTCAATCTTCCCAGGTGCAAGAGGTGTTTGGCTGTTAAGACACCACAATAATGGGTTTGCCTCCAGACCTCAGTTTCCCAGTCAGACCAGGCCAAGTCTCCAGAGCTCTCTGCCACAGAGCAGATATGTGGAAAAAGCGTTGTGGAGGGGACTTTCACGTTCCAGGGCACTGTCGAAGCCTTACAACGGCTTTGGGCCAGAGGCACTATTGCCCCTACAAATGACTTTCCAGGTAGCACTTCCCAGCCCCTTTTGATTTTCAGCCCCAAAGCAGCGTTTCAGCGTCTCTTCCTTAGAGTCATAAAAGGTAGCCCAAGGGCGTGCTTATTCAATCTTCCCTGGTGCAATAGGTGTTTCGCTGTTAAGAGGCCACAACAATGGGTTTGCCTCCAGGCCTCAGTTTCCCAGTCACACCAGGCCTATTCTCCAGAGCTCTCTGCTACAGAGCAGACATGTGGAAAAAGCGCTGTGGAGGGTGCCTTCACGTTCCAGGGCACTGTCGAAGTCTTACCTGGCCTTTGGGACCTAGGCACTATGGTCCCTACAACGGACTTTCCAGGTAGCACTTCCCAGCCCCTTTTGATTTTCAGCCCCAAAGCAGCGTTTCAGGGACTCTTCCTTAGAGTCATAAAAGGTAGCCCAAGGGAGTGCTTATTCAATCTTCCCTGGTGCAAGAGATGTTTTTCTGTGAAGAAGCCACAACAATGGGTCTGCTCCCAGGGCCTCAGTTTCCCAGTCAGAACAGACCTAGTCTCAAGAGTTCTCTGCTACAGAGCACACATTGGGCAATAGCTCTGAGGAGTGTTCCCTGAGGTTTCTTGGCTTGGGGAAGCCCTACCCGGGCGCTGGGGCCTAGTCGCTGTGGCCTCTTTCACTGATTTTCCAGGTAGCACTTTCCAGCCCCTTGTGATTTTCAGCCAAAGGCAGCCAGGCAGGGTCTCTTCCTTAGAGTCATAAAAGGTACCCCAAGGGAGTGCTTATTTAATCTTCCCAGGTTCAAGAAATGTTTGGCTGTTAAGACACCACAACAATGGGTTTGCCTCGAGGCCTCAGTTTCCCAGTCAGACCAGGCCTAGTCTCCAGAGCTCTCTGCTACAGAGCAGCCATGTGGAAAAAGAGCTGTGGAGAGTGCCTTCACGTTCCAGGGCACTGTCGAAGCCTTACCTGGGCTTTGGGACCTAGGCACTATGGCCCCTATAAACTGACTTTCCAGGTAGCACTTCCCAGCCCCTTGTGATTTTCAGCCCCAAAGCAGCGTTTCAGGGTCTCTTCCTTAGAGTCATAAAAGGTAGCCCAAGGGAGTGCTTATTCAATCTTCCCTGGTGCAAGAGGTGTTTGGCTGTGAAGAAGCCACAACAATGGGTCTGCTTCCAGGCCTCAGTTTCCCAGTCAGAACAGACCTAGTCTCCAGAGCTCTCTGCTACAGAGCACACATGGGGCAATAGCTCTGTGGAGGTGTTCCTTGAGGTTCCCTGGCTTGGGTCGAAGCCCTACCCTGGGCGCTGGGGCCTAGGCACTATGGCCTCTTACAACTGACTTTCCAGGTAGCACTTTCCAGCCCCTTGTGATTTTCAGCCAAAAGCAGCCTTTCAGGGTCTCTTCCTTAGAGTCATAAAAGGTAGCCCAAGGGAGTGCTTATTTCAATCTTCCCTGGTGCAAGAGAGGTGTTTGGCTGTTAAGAAGCCACAACAATGGGTCTGCTCCAGGGCCTCAGTTTCCCAGTCAGACAGACCTAGTCTCCAGAGCTCTCTGCTACAGAGCACACATGGGGGAAAAAGCTCTGTGGAGGGTGCCTTCAGGTTCCAGGGCACTGTCGAAGCCCTACCCGGGCTTTGGGGCCTAGGCACTATGGCCTCTACCACTGACTTTCCAGGTAGCACTTCCCAGCCCCTTGTGATTTTCAGCCCCAAAGCAGCCTGGCAGGGTCTCTTCCTTAGAGTCATAAAAGGTAGCCCCCAAGGGAGTGCTTATTCAATCTTCCCTGGTGCAAGAGGTGTTTGTCTGTTAAGAAGCCACAACAATGGGTCTGCTCCCAGGGCCTCAGTTTCCCAGTCAGAACAGACCTAGTCTCCAAGAGCTCTCTGCTACAGAGCACACATGGGCAAAAGCTCTGAGGAGGGTTCCTTGAGGTTCCCCTGGCTTGGGGAAAGCCCTACCCGGCTTTGGGGCCTAGGCACTGTGGCCCCTTCCACTGACTTTCCAGGTAGCACTTTCCCAGCCCCTTGTGATTTTCAGCCAAAGGCAGCCTGGCAGGGTCTCTTCCTTAGAGTCATAAAAGGTAGCCCAAGGGAGTGCTTATTCAATCTTCCCTGGTGCAAGAGGTGTTTGGCTGTTAAGAAGCCACAACAATGGGTTTGCTCCCAGGGCCTCAGTTTCCCAGTCAGACATGGCCTAGTCTCCAGAGCTCTCTGCTACAGAGCACACATGTGGAAAAAGCGCTGTGGAGGGTGCCTTTCAGTTTCCCTGGCACTGTCGAAGCCTTACCTGGGCTTTGGGACCTAGGCACTATGGCCCCTACAACTGACTTTCCAGGTAGCACTTTTCCAGCCCCTTGTGATTTTCAGCCAAAAAGCCTGGCAGGGTGTCTTCCTTAGAGTCATAAAAGGTAGCCCAAGGGAGTGCTTATTCAATCTTCCCTGGTGCAAGAGGTGTTTGTATGTGAAGAAGCCACAACAATGGGTCTGCTCCCAGGGCTCAGTTTCCCAGTCAGAACAGACCTAGTCTCCAGAGCTCTCTGCTACAGAGCACACATGTGGCAATAGCTCTCAGGAGTGTTCCTTGAGGTTCCCTGGCTTGGGAAGCCCTACCCGGGCTTTGGGGCCTAGGCACTATGGCCTCTTCCACTGACTTTTCCAGGTAGCACTTTCCAGCCCCTTGTGATTTTCAGCCAAAGGCAGCCTGGCAGGGTCTCTTCCTTAGAGTCATAAAAGGTAGCCCAAGGGAGTGCTTATTCAATCTTCCCAGGTGCAAGAGGTGTTTGGCTGTTAAGACACCACAACAATGGGTTTGCCTCCAGACCTCAGTTTCCCAGTCAGACCAGGCCTAGTCTCCAGAGCTCTCTGCCACAGAGCAGACATGT
The DNA here is from genome assembly GCA_024291935.2 of Okapia johnstoni. Classification (NCBI taxonomy): domain Eukaryota; kingdom Metazoa; phylum Chordata; class Mammalia; order Artiodactyla; family Giraffidae; genus Okapia; species Okapia johnstoni. Next base: position 11,385 of record JAGTYA010000195.1, on the reverse strand, counting down.
GGAAAAAGCGTTGTGGAGGGTGACTTTCACGTTCCAGGGCACTGTCGAAGCCTTACCACGGCTTTGGGGCCTAGGCACTATGGCCCCTACAAATGACTTTCCAGGTAGCACTTTCCCAGCCCCTTGTGATTTTCAGCCCCAAAGCAGCGTTTCAGGGTCTCTTCCTTAGAGTCATAAAAGGTAGCCCAAGGGAGTGCTTATTCAATCTTCCCTGGTGCAAGAGGTGTTTGGCTGTTAAGAGGCCACAACAATGGGTTTGCCTCCAGGCCTCAGTTTCCCAGTCAGACCAGGCCTAGTCTCCAGAGCTCTCTGCTACAGAGCAGACATGTGGAAAAAGCGCTGTGGAGGGTGCCTTCACGTTCCAGGGCACTGTCGAAGCCTTACCTGGGCTTTGGGACCTAGGCACTATGGTCCCTACAAACTGACTTTCCAGGTAGCACTTCCCAGCCCCTTTTGATTTTCAGCCCCAAAGCAGCGTTTCAGGGACTCTTCCTTAGAGTCATAAAAGGTAGCCCAAGGGAGTGCTTATTCAATCTTCCCTGGTGCAAGAGATGTTTTTCTGTGAAGAAGCCACAACAATGGGTCTGCTCCCAGGGCCTCAGTTTCCCAGTCAGAACAGACCTAGTCTCAAGAGTTCTCTGCTACAGAGCACACATTGGGCAATAGCTCTGAGGAGTGTTCCCTGAGGTTTCTTGGCTTGGGGAAGCCCTACCCGGGCGCTGGGGCCTAGTCGCTGTGGCCTCTTTCACTGATTTTCCAGGTAGCACTTTCCAGCCCCTTGTGATTTTCAGCCAAAGGCAGCCAGGCAGGGTCTCTTCCTTAGAGTCATAAAAGGTACCCCAAGGGAGTGCTTATTTAATCTTCCCAGGTTCAAGAAATGTTTGGCTGTTAAGACACCACAACAATGGTTTTGCCTCGAGGCCTCAGTTTCCCAGTCAGACCAGGCCTAGTCTCCAGAGCTCTCTGCTACAGAGCAGCCATGTGGAAAAAGAGCTGTGGAGAGTGCCTTCACGTTCCAGGGCACTGTCGAAGCCTTACCTGGGCTTTGGGACCTAGGCACTATGGCCCCTATAACTGACTTTCTAGGTAGCACTTCCCAGCTTCTTGTGATTTTCAGCCACAAAGCAGCGTTTCAGGGTCTCTTCCTTAGAGTCATAAAAGGTAGCCCAAGGGAGTGCTTATTCAATCTTCCCTGGTGCAAGAGGTTTTTGTCTGTGAAGAAGCCAAAACAATGGGTCTGCTTCCAGAGCCTCAGTTTCCCAGTCAGAACAGACCTAATGTCAAGACGTATCTGCTACAGAGCACACATGGGGCAATAGCTCTGAGGAGTGTTCCTTGAGGTTCCCTGTCTTGGGAAAGCCCTACCCTGGCGCTGGGTCCTAGGAAATGTGGCCTCTTACACTGTTTTTCCAGGTAGCACTTTCCAGCCCCTTGTGATTTTCAGCCAAAGGCAGCCTGGCAGGGTCTCTTCCTTAGAGTAATAAAAGGTAGCCCAAGGGAGTGCTTATTCTGTCTTCCCTGGTTCAAGAGCTGTTTGGCTGTGAAGAAGCCACAACAATGTGTCTGCTCCAAGGGCCTCAGTTTCCCATTCACAACAGACCCAGTCTCAAGAGCTCTGTGCTACAGGGCACACATGGGGCAATAGCTCTGAGGAGTGCGTTTCAGGGACTCTTCCTTAGAGTCATTAAAGGAAGCCAAAGGGAGTGAATATTCAATCTTCCCTGGTGCAAGAGGTGTTTGTTTGTTAAGAAGCCACAACAATGGGTCTGCTCTCACGGCCTGAGTTTCCCAGTCAGAACAGACCTAGTTTCAAGAGCTCTCTGCTACAGAGCACACAAGGGGCAATAGCTCTGAGGAGTGTTCCTTGAGGTTCCCTGGCTTGGGGAAGCCCTACCCGTGCGTTGGGGCCTAGGCACTGTGGGTTCTTCCACTGAATTTCCAGCCTCTTCTGATTTTCAGCCAAAGGCATCCTGCCAGGGTCTCGTCCTTAGAGTCATAAAAGGTAGCCCAAGGGAGTGCTTAATCAATCTTCCCTGATGCAAGAGGTGTTTGGCTGTTAAGATGCCACAACAATGGGTTTGCCTCCAGGACGCAGTTTCCCAGTGAGACATGGCCTAGTCTCCAGAGTTCTCTGCTACAGAGCATACGTGTGGAAAAAGCGCTGTGGAGGGTGCCTCCACGTTCAAGGGCACTGTCGAAGACTTACCTGGGCTTTGGGACTTAGGCATTATGGCCCCTACAACTGACTTTCCAGGTACCACTTCCCAGCCCCGTTTGATTTTCAGCGCCAAAGCAGAGTTTCAGGGTGTCTTCCTTAGAGACATAAAATGTAGCCCAAGGGAGTGCTTATTCAATCTTCCCTGATACAAGAGGTGTTTGTCTGTGAAGAAGCCACAACAATGGGTCTGCTCCCAGGGCCTCAGTTTCCCAGTCAGAACAGACCTAGTCTCAAGAGCTCTCTGCTACAGAGCACACATGCAGCAATAGCTCTCAGGAGTGTTCCTTGAGGTTCCCTGGCTTGGGGAAGCCCTACTCGGGCACTGGGTTCTAGGCACTATGGCCTCTTCCACTGCCTTTCCAGGTAGCACTTCCCAGCCCCTTGTGATTTTCAGCCCCAAAGCAGCGTTTCAGTTTCTCTTCCTTAGAGTCATAAAAGGTAGCCCAAGGGAGAGCTTATTCAATCTTCCCTGGTGCAAGAGGTGTTTGGCTGTTAAGACGCCACAACCATGGGTTTCCCTCCAGACCTCAGTTTCCCAGTCAGACCAGGCCTAGTCTCCAGAGCTCTCTACTACAGAGCAGACATGTGGAAAAAGCCCTTTGGAGGGTGCATTCACATTCCAGAGCACTGTCGAAGACTTACCAGGGCTTTGCGACCTAGGCACTATGGCCCCTACAACTTAATTTCCAGGTAGCACTTCCCAGCCCCTTGTGATTTTCAGCCCCAAAGCAGCGTTTCAGGGTCTCTTCCTTAGGGTCATAAAATGTAGCAGAAGAGAATGCTTATTCAATCTTCCCTGGTGCAAGAGTTGTTTGTCTGTGAAAAAGCCACAACAATGGGTCTGCTCCCAGGTCCTCAGTTTCCCAGTCAGAACCGACCTAGTCTCAAGAGCTCTCTACTACAGAGCACACATGGGGCAATAGCTTGAGGAGTGTTCCTTGAGGTCCCCTTGCTTGGGGAAGCCCTACCCCGGCGGTGAGTCCTAGAACTGTGGTCTCTTCCACTGACTTTCCAGGTAGCACTTTCCAGCCCCTTGTGATTTTCACCCAAAGTCAACCTGGCAGGGTCTCTTCCTTAGAGTCATAAAAGGTAGCCAAGGGAGGGCTTATTGAATCTTCCCAGGTGCAAGAGGTGTTTTGTTGTTAAGACACCACAACAATGGTTTTGCCTCCAGGCGTCAGTATCCCATTCAGACAAGGCCTAGTCTCCAGAGCTCTCTGGTACAGAGCAGACATGTGGAAAATGAGCTGTGGAGAGTGCCTTCAAGTTTCAGGGCACTGTCGATGCCTTACCTGGGCTTTGGGACATATGCACTATTGCCCCTACAACTGACTTTCCAGGTAGCACTTCCCAGCCATTTTTGATTCTCAGCCCCAAAGCAGCGTTTCAGTGTCTCTTTCTTAGAGGCATAAAATGTAGCCCAATGGAGTGCTTATTCAATCTTCCCTGGTGCAAGAGGTGTTTGTCTGTGAAGAAGCCACAACAATGGCTCTTCACCCAGGGCCTCAGTTTCCCAGTCAGAACAGACCTAGTCACAAGATCTCTCTGCTACAGAGCATACATGGGGCAATAGCTCTGAGGAGTGTTCCGTGAGGTTCCCTGTCTTGGGGAAACCCTACCCTGGCGGTGGGGCCTACGCACTGTGGCCTCTTCCACTGAGTTTCCAGGTAGCACTTTCAAGCCCCTACTGAATTTCAGCCAAAGGCAGCCTGGCTGGGTCTCTTCCTTAGAGTCATAAAAGGTAGCCCAAGGGAGTGCTTATTCAATCCTCCCAGGTGCAAGAGGTGTTTGGCTGTTAAGACACCACAACAATGGGTTTGCCTCCAGGTCTCAGTTTCCCAGTCAGACCAGGCCTAGTCTCCAGAGCTCTCTGCTACAGAGCAGACATGTGGAAAAAGCGCTGTGGAGGGTGCCTTCACGTTCCATGGCACTGTCGAAGCCTTACCTGGGCTTTGGGACCTAGGCACTATGGCCCCTACAACTGACTTTCCAGGTAGCACTTCCCAGCTCCTTTTGATGTTCAGCCCCAAAGCAGCGTTTCAGCGTCTCTTCCTTAGAGTCATAAAAGGTAGCCCAAGGGAGTGCTTATTCAATCTTCCCTGGTGCAATAGGTGTTTGGCTGTTAAGACGCCACAACAATGGGTTTGCCTCCAGGCCTCAGTTTCACAGTCCAACCAGGCCTAGTCTCCAGAGCTCTCTGGTACAGAGCAGACATGTGGAAAAAGCGCTGTGGAGGGTGCCTTCATGTTTCAGGGCACTGTCCAAGCCTTACCTGGGCTTTGGGACCTAGGCACAATGGCCCCTACAACTGAATTCCCAGGTAGCACTTCCCAGCCCCTTGTGATTTTCAGCCCCAAAGCAGCGTTTTAGCCTCTCTTCCTTAGAGTCATAAAAGGTAGCCCAAGGGAGGGCTTTTTCAATCTTTCCTGGTGCAAGAGGTGTTTGTCTGCAAAGAAGCCACAAAAATGGGTCTGCTCCCAGGGCCTCAGTTTCCCAGTCAGAACAGACATAGTCTCAAGAGCTCTCTGCTACAGAGCACACATGGGGCAATAGCTCTCAGGAGTGTTCCTTGAGGTTCCCTGGCGTGGGGAAGCCCTACCCGGGCACTGGGGCCTAGGCACTGTGGCCTCTTCCACTGAATTTCCAGGTAGCAGTTTTCAGCCCCTTGTGATTTTCAGCCAAAGGCAGCCTGGCAGGGTCTCTTCCTTAGAGTCATAAAAGGTAGCCCAAGGGAGTTTTTATACAATCTTCCCTGGTGCAAGAAGTGTTTGGCTGTTAATACACCACAACAAGGGTTTGCCTCCAGGCCTCAGTTTCCCTTTCAGACCAGGCGTAGTCTCCAGAGCTCTCTGCTACAGAGCAAACATGTGGAAAAAGTGCTGTGGAGAGTGCCTTCAGGTTCCAGGGCACTGTCGAAGCCTTACCTGGGATTTGGGACCTAGGCACTATGGCCCCTACATCTGACTTTCCAGGTAGCACTTCCCAGCCCCTTGTGATTTTCAGCCAAAGGCATCCTGGCAGGGTGTCTTCCTTAGATTCATAAAAGGTAGCCCAAGGGAGTGCTTATTCAATCTTCCCTGGTGCCAGAGGTGTTTGTGAAGAAGCCACAACAATGGGTCTGCTCCCAGGGCCTCAGTAGCCCAGTCACAACAGACCTAATCTCAAGAGCTGTCTGCTACAGAGCACACATGGGGCAATAGCTCTGAGGAGTGTTCCCTGAGGTTCCCTGGATTGGGGAAGCCCTACCCGGGCGCTGGGGCCTAGGCACTGTGGCCTCTTCCACTGACCTTCCAGGTAGCACTTTCCATCCCCCTGTGATTTTCAGCCAAAGTCAGCCTGACAGGGTCTCTTCCTTAGAGTCATAAAAGGTAGTCCAAGGGAGTGCTTATTCAATCTCTCCTGGTGCAAGAGGTGTTTGGCTGTTATGACGCCCAACAATGGCTTTGCCTCCAGGCCTCAGTTTCCCATTCAAACGAGGCTTAGTCTCCAGAGTTCTCTGCTACAGAGCAGATAGGTGGAAAAAGCGCTGTGGAGGGTGCCTTCACGTTCCAGGGCACAGTCGAAGCATTACCTGGGCTTTGTGACCTAGGCACTATGGCCCTTGCAACTGACTTTCCAGGTAGCACTTCCCTGCCCCTTGTGATTTTCATCCCCAAAGCAGCGTTTGAGGGTCTCTTTCTTAGAGTCATAAAAGGTAGACCAAGGGAGTGCTTATTGAAACTTCCCTGGAGCAAGAGGTGTTTGTCTGTTAAGAAGCCACAACAATGGGTCTGTTCCCAGAGCCTCAGTTTCCCAGTCAGAACTGACCTAGTCTCAAGAGCTCTCTGCTACAGAGCACACATGGGGCAATAGCTCTGAGAAATGATCCTTGAGGTTGCCTGGCTTGGGGAAGCCCTACCCTGGCGCTGGGGCCTGGACACTGTGGCCTCTTCCATTGACTTTCCAGGTAGCACTTTCCAGCCTCTTGTGATTTTCAGCCAAAGGCAGCCTGGCAGGGTCTCTTCTTTAGAGTCATAAAAGGTAGACCAAGGGAGGGCTTATTCAATCTTCCCTGGTGCCAGAGGTGTTTGGCTGTTATGACGCCACAACAATGGGTTTGCCTCCAGGCCTCAGTTTCCTAGTCAGACCAGGCCTAGTCTCCAGAGCTCTCTGCTACAGAATAGACATGTGTAAAACGCTGTGTATGGTGCCTTCATGTTCCAGGGCACTGTCGAAGGCTTACCTGTGCTTTGGGACCTAGGCACTATGGCCCCTACAACTGACATTCCAGGTATCACTTTCCATCCCCTTGTGAATTTCAGCCAAAGGAAGCCTGGCAGGGTGTCTTCCTTAGAGTCATAAAAGGTAGCCCAAGGGAGTGCTTATTCAATCTTCCCTGGTGCAAGTATGGTTTGGCTGTTAAGACGTCACAAAAATGGGTTTGCCTCCAGGCCTCAGTTTCCCAGTCAGACCAGGCCTAGTCTCCAAACCTCTCTGCTACAGAGGAGACATGTGGAAAAAGCGCTGTGGAGGGTGCCTTCACGTTCCAGGGCACTGTCGAAGCCTAACCTGGGCTTTGGGCTTTAGGCACTATGGCCCCTACAACTGACTTTCCAGGTAGCACTGCCCAGCCCCTTTTGATTTTCAGCCCCAAAGCAGCTTTTCTGGGTCTCTTCCTTATAGTCATAAATGGTAGCCCAAGGGAGTGCTTATTCAATCTTCCCTGGTGCAAGAGGTGTTTGTCCGTGAATAAGCCACAACAATGGGTCTGCTCCCAGGGCCTCAGTATCCCAGTCAGAACAGACCTATTCTCAAGAGCTCTCTGCTACAGAGCACACATGGGGCAATAGCTCTCAGGAATGTTCCTTGAGGTTCCGTGGCTTGGGGAAGCCCTACCCGGGCGCTGGAGACTAGGCACTGTGGCCTCTTCCACTGACGTTCCAGGCAGCATTTTCCAGCCCCTTGTGATTTTCAGGCAAAGGCCGCCTGGCAGGGTCTCTTCCTTAGAGTCATAAAATGTATCCCAAGGGAGTGTTTATTCCATCATCCCTGGTGCCAGAAATGTTTGGCTGTTAAGACACCACAACAACGGGTTTGCCTCCAGGCCTCAGTTTCCCATTCAGACCAGGCCTAGTCTCCAGAGCTCTCTGATACAGAGCAGACATGTGGAAAAAGCGCTGTGGAGGGTGCCTTCACGTTCCACTGCAGGGTCGAAGCCTTACCTGGGCTTTGTCACCTAGGCACTATGGCCCCTACAACTGACTTTCCATTTAGCACTTCCCAGCCCCTTGTGATTTTCAGCCAAAGGCAGCCTGGCAGGGTGTCTTCCTTACAGACATAAAAGGTAGCCCAAGGGAGTGCTTATTCAATCTTCCTTGGTGCAAGAGGTGTTTGTCTATGAAGAATCCACAACAGTTGGTCTGTTCCCAGGGCCTCAGATTCCCAGTCAGAACAGACCTAATCTCAAGAGCTCTCTTCTACAGAGCACACATGGGGCAATAGCTCTCAGGAGTGTTCCTTGAGGTTCCCTGGCTTGGGGAAGCCCTACCCGGGCGCTGGGGCCTAGGCACTGTGTCCTCTTCCACTGACTTTCCAGGTAGCACTTCCCAGCCCCTTGTGATTTTCAGCCCCAAAGCAGCGTTTCAGGGTGTCTTCCTTAGATTCATAAAAGGTAGCCCAAGGGAGTGCTTATTCAATCTTTCCTGGTGCAACAGGTGTTTGTCTGTTAAGAAGCCACAACAATGGGTCTGCTCATAGGGCCTCAGTTGCCCAGTCAGAACAGACCTAGTCAAGAGCTCTCTGCTAGAGAGCACACATGGGGCAATAGCTCTGAGGAGTGTTCCTTGAGGTTCCCTGGCTTGGAGAAGCCCTACCCGGGTGGTGTGGCCTAGGCACTGTGGCCTCTTCCTCTGATTTTCCAGGTAGACCTTTTCAGCCCCTTGTGATTTTCAGCCAAAGGCAGCCTGGCAGGGTCTCTTCCTTAGAGTCAGAAAAGGTAGCCCAAGGGAGTGCTTATTCAATCTTCCCAAGTGCAAGAGGTGTTTGGCTGTTAAGACACCACAACAATGTTTTTGCCTCCAGGCCTCAGTTTCCCAGTCAGACCAGGCCTTGTCTCCAGAGCTCTCTGCTACAGAGCAGACATATAGAAAAACGCTGTGGAGGGTGCCTTCACGTTCCAGAGCACTGTCTTAGCCTTACCTGGGCTTTGGGACCTAGGCACTATGGCCCCTACAACTGAATTTCCAGGTAGCAATTCCAAGCCCCTTTTGATTTTCAGCCCAAAAGCTGCGTTTCAGGGTCACTTCCTTAGAGTCATAAAATGTAGCCCAAGGGATTGCTTATTCAAACTTCCCTGATGCGAGAGGTGTTTGGCTGTTAAGATCCCACAACAATGGGTTTGCCTCGAGGCCTCAGTTTCCCATTCAGAGCAGGATTAGTCTCCACAGCTCTCTGCTACAGAGGAGAAATGTGGACAAAGCGCTGTGGAGGGTGCCTTCATGTTCCAGGAAACTGTCGAAGCCTTACCTGGGCTTTGGGACCTAGGCACTATGGCCCCTACAACTGACTTTCCAGGTAGCACTTCCCAGCCCCTTGTGATTTTCAGCCAAAGACAGCCTGGTAGGGTGTCTTCCTTAGAGTCATAAAAGGTAGCCCCAAGGGAGTGCTTATTCAATCTTCCCTGATGCAAGAGGTTTTTGGCTGTTAAGACGCGACAACAATGGGGGTTTGCCTACAGGCCTCAGTTTCCCATTCATACCAGGCCTAGCCTCCAGAGCTCTCTGCTACAGAGCAGACATGTGGAAAAAGCGCTGTGGTGGGTGCCTTCACGTTCCTGGGCACTGTCGAAGCCTTACATCGGCTTTGGGACCTAGGCAATATGGCCCCTAAAATTGACTTTCCAGGAAGCACTTCCCAGCTCCTTGTGATTTTCATCCCCAAAGCAGCGTTTCAGGGTCTCTTCCTTAGCGTCATAAAAGGTAGCCTATGGAAGTCCTTATTCAATCTTCCCTTGTGCAAGAGGAGTTTGTCTTTGAAGAAGCCACAAGAATGGTTCTGCTCCCAGGGCCTCAGTTTCCCAGTCAGAACAGACCTAGTCTCAAGAGCTCTCTGCTACAGAGCACACATGGGGCAATAGCTCTGAGGAGTGTTCCTTGAGGTTCCCTGGCTTGGGGAAGCCCTACCCGGGCGCTGGGGCCTGGGCACTGTGGCCTCTTCCACTGACTTTCCAGGTAGCACTTTCCAGCCCCTTGTGATTTTCAGCCAAATGCAGCCTGGCAGGGTCTCTTCTTTAGAGTCATACAAGGTAGCCCAAGGGAGGGCTTATTCAATCTTCCCAAGGTGCAAGAGGTGTTTGGCTGTTAAGACGCCACAACAAAGGGTTTGCCTCCAGGACTCTCAGTTTCCCAGTCAGACCAGGCCTAGTCTCCAGAGCTCTCTCCTACAGAGCAGACATGTGGAAAAAGCGCTGTGGAGGGTGCCTTCATGTTCCAGGGCACTTTCGAAGCCTTACCTGGGCTTTGGGACCTAGGCACTATGGCCCCTACAACTGACTTTCCAGGTAGTACTTCCATGCCCGTTGTGATTTTCAGCCCCAAAGCAGCGTTTCAGGTTCTCTTCCTTAGAGTCGTAAAAGGTAGCCCAAGGGGTGCTTATTCAATCTTCCCTGGTGGAAGAGGTGTTTGTCTGTTAAGAAACCACAACAATGGGTCTGCGCCCAGGGACTCAGTTTCCCAGTGTGAAATGACCTAGTTTCAAGAGCTCTCTGCTACAGAGCACACATGCGGCAGTAGCTCTGAGGAGTGTTCCTTGAGGTTTCCGGGATTGCGGAAGATCTACCTGGGCGCTGGGGCCTTGGCACTGTGGACTCTTTCACTGACTTTCCAGGTAGCACTTTCCAGACCCTTGTGATTTTCAGCCAAAGGCAGCCTGGCAGGGTCTCTTCCTTAGAGTCTTAAACGGTAGCCCAAGGAAGTGCTTATTCAATCTTCCATTGTGCAAGAGGTGTTTGGCTGTTAAGACGCCACAACAATGGGTTGGCCTCCAGGCCTCAGTTTCCCAGTCAGACCAGGCCTAGTCTCCAGATCTCTCTGGTACAGAGCAGACATGTGGAAAAAGCACTGTGGAGGGTGCCTTCATGTTCCAGGGCACTGTGGAACCTTACCTGGGCTTTGGGACCTAGGCACTATGGCCCCTACAATTGAATTTCCAGGTAGCACTTCCCAGCCCCTTGTGATTTTCAGCCCCAAAGCATCGTTTCATGGTCTCTTCCTTAGGGTCATAAATTGTAGCACAAGAGAGTGCTTATTCAATCTTCCCTGGTGCAAAAGTTGTTTGTCTGTGAAGAAGCCACAACAATGGGTCTGCTCCCAGGGCCTCAGTTTCCCAGTCAGAACATACCTAGTCTCAAGAGCTCTCTACTACAGAGCACACATGGGGCAATAGCTCTGAGGAGTGTTCCTTGAGGTTCCCTGGCTTGGGGAAGCCCTACCCGGGCGGTGGGGCCTAGCACTGTGGTCTCTTCCACTGACTTTCCAGGTAGCACTTTCCAGCCCCTTGTGAATTTCACCCAAAGGCAGCCTGGCAGGGTCACTTCCTTAGAGTCATAAAAGGTAGCCCAAGGAAGTGCTTATTCAATCTTCCCTGATGCAAGAAGTGTTTGGCTGTTAAGATGCCACAACAATGGGTTTGCCTCCAGGACGCAGTTTCCCAGTGAGACATGGCCTAGTCTCCAGAGTTCTCTGCTACAGAGCATACGTGTGGAAAAAGCGCTGTGGAGGGTGCCTCCACGTTCAAGGGCACTGTCGAAGACTTACCTGGGCTTTGGGACTTAGGCATTATGGCCCCTACAACTGACTTTCCAGGTACCACTTCCCAGCCCCGTTTGATTTTCAGCGCCAAAGCAGAGTTTCAGGGTGTCTTCCTTAGAGACATAAAATGTAGCCCAAGGGAGTGCTTATTCAATCTTCCCTGATACAAGAGGTGTTTGTCTGTGAAGAAGCCACAACAATGGGTCTGCTCCCAGGGCCTCAGTTTCCCAGTCAGAACAGACCTAGTCTCAAGAGCTCTCTGCTACAGAGCACACATGCAGCAATAGCTCTCAGGAGTGTTCCTTGAGGTTCCCTGGCTTGGGGAAGCCCTACTCGGGCACTGGGTTCTAGGCACTATGGCCTCTTCCACTGCCTTTCCAG